>JADRCD010213094.1:12269-36059 GCA_019843815.1 Montemys delectorum
GAGGAGGGGAGAGGAGGGGACAGAAGGGGAGAGGGAGAGACAGAGAGAAATTGATTCTGAGAGATTCTATTCTTATTTAAAAATTTATGTTTGTGTATATTCAGGTAGGTTTTATGCCTACATAGGGCAGATGTGTTGAACCCCTGGAGCTAGAGTTATAGGTGTTTGTGAGCCAGTAGGAGCTAAACTTGGGTTTACTGCTACAAGCCATTTCTCCAGTCCTGTTTTCAAACTTTTTAAGAATTAAGCTGAGGTCTAAATAAACCCCTTATTGTAAATCTTCTTGGCAGTTATTTTTTCTTTTCATATAGTATCCTTTCCCCCCATTTTTTCCCAAAGCTCTGGGTGTATAAGACAATGGGATTTTCCTTTTTCTTTTTTTTCTTTTTTTAGCTCCACTAAATAATCTTTTAAGACCATATTGGATATGTGGTAGTCCAATGTTGGCCAAAACAGCATTATGTGGTACATGAATGTTTACATATATTAGGATTGGTCTGAGCATTGGAATGATCATCTATTAATTCTTATGCCAAAAATAAAGCCAGTGTTACCTAATAGATGAGGATACTGAACTCAAGATAAAAATAAACAAGCAAGCAAACAAATAAAAAAACCAAACAAAAAACCTCCAATACTTGGTAGTATTAATAAGAAAGCATAAGAATTTGAACCTGTTTTTCTAATGTCTCACAACCTTTTTCTTCTTTACCATATTTGTATTAAGTCTAAAAGAACATGGATAATCAGTATCTCCTAAGGTTCCAGGGTTCTTAATGTCCAGGACAGGAACTGACCTCAAAATCTCCAAGGAAGAAGGAAGGAGGGAGGCATGGCAGGAGCAGGGAATCTATAGCAGATATAACTTAGAAAGACCAAACTTCTTATACTCCACTTTCATTTTTCACAAAAATTGAAACTGAACAAAGTCATTAAGAAATAAGATTATGACACAAAACAGCTAAATAAAATAAAATCCTAATAAATAAATGGAGTAAAACTTTTAAGGAGGATGGAGTAAGACTTTTAAGAGGATGAATAATGCTAAATGCTTTTTGAATGTCATACTATATTATCAAACTTTGTAATTATAATTAAAACAAAGAGCTTATAGAACAATAAAACTGACTAGGACATAATTAAGAGCACATTAAAAAAATAGAATCATATCCAGAAATAGTACACCATGTAAAACATGCCAGAAGGCCAAGCATAAAGCTTAATTTAAAAAAATAAAAACAAGTGACCTGTGAGATTAAGCCGACAGGAGGGAAATAGAAAATGCATTAGGCTTTAAATGTGAAAGAATGCAAATGGCAAGGTAAGAAAATACAATTTAAAGAAACGTAATGGAAGGGTAAAATATGAAATTCAATTTGGAGAAACAAATTTAAGGATGAAGATTCAGTGTCAAAAGTCACTGAACAGAAAAAGCTTAGAAAATACATTCCATTTATTCACAAAGTCCTTATTAAGCATCTGTACCACTGCTATAGTTTCTCAGGGAGGGGGTGATTCATCAGGAAGCAGAAGCATATGCAGTAGGAAACCACTATAGTTTACTCACTGTCATAGCCCCAACATGTAGCCAGTGCTCAGCATGAAACAGAAATTCCACAGTATCTTCTGAATGTATGAACTGTCAGATTCCCCAGCTGAGGTAGAGGAAGGAGGCAAAGGCCTAATGGAAAGATTTCTAATAAGAAGAAAATGCCAGCTTCTTTGAGCTGACTTTTCATATTCTTACATGTGACCATCAACAGAATTCATTGATTAGCTTCTGTCCCAAAGACAGCTTTGTTATTCTATTTCTTGGTCCCACTGATGTCCCCTATTTGTCCTGCCTTGACTATATATCTTCAGCTAGGTCTGAATGTCACAGGTAATATTCTTAGTACATTTTAGAACTGGGCTTGTCTACAAAATGAGCATATTAAGTACTCATGTGCCTACAAATAGACAATTATAGGCAAAAAACTGTGGTCTTGTGGAGGCTAAGAGTAATTAACAGGATAAGGATGTAACTTAATTGGTAAAGTGTCTACCTACTATACACGAGGCTCCTGTGGTCCAGCCCAGCACTGAATAAAAAACTTGGTTGGTGGCATGCACCTGTAGCCCCAGCATTTGGGAGGTAAAGAAAGGAGGATCAGAAGTTCAAGGTTATCTTATATTATACAAGTTCAAGGCTAGCCTGGACTACATGAAGCCCTGTCTCTAATGAAATGAAATGAAAAATGAGTAGTTAGCAGCCAATTAAACAAAACCACTCAAAGAAAACATTTGAACTACCATCTTTAGTAGAATTCCAAAAGGAATTATTTACTTTGAAATTCAATGGAATTCAATTTGGGGAAAACATGATAGTGAGATCATATGAGAAGGCAGAAATGAAAGCAAAGATCATTTTCAAAAGTCAAAGAAGAGACATGGTTGTAGTCCATCCCAAATGCTGGAAGGATATGAAGGCTGAGGACAGAGTCAAGAATTAGAGAACAGGAAAGCTGAGAACAGACAAGTGTTGTTATATATACATACACACACATACATCATACATACATACAAGTGTGTACAATAATTAAAACCATTATTTATATAGAATTATGTATACAAATAAGCATGGTAATTAAAACCAAGTAAATATCAATGGCAAGGAAACAATGATAAATGGGACTAATCAGAGTCTTAAAATCAAAACATATGTATGAAGAATTAGTGACTGATAATTGATATGCTACCTACTATAAAGTGATTCCAAATAGCCAAATAAACAGTACCCCACACTAGTCACAAAAATCCAAATGAATTAAAGATTCAAGTTTGAAAACCATAAAAGTATAAAAAATAAGATTCTAGTTTATTCACTCTCATATCTCCATGTAATTAGTATATAGCATAAACTGAAATTCGATAGTATTTTTGATGTTATAGCAGAAAACTAATTAAATAAAAAGGCAATTAAAAAGATTTTCCCCCAAAACAATATTGTTACTACCTTTCATTGCTACCAGAATGAGATGGTAAGATCCCATTGCTAGTATGGTAAGAGTACACTTTGGTCACAGAACATTAAAAAAAAAAATTGAGCTGGGTGGTGGTGGCGCACGCCTTTCATCCCAGCACTTGGGAGGCAGAGGCAGGTGAATTTCTGAGTTTGAGGCCAGCCTGGTCTACAGAGTGAGTTCCAGAACAGCCAGGTTACACAGAGAAACCCTGTCTCGAAAAACAAAAAACAAAAAACAAAACAAAAAAATCAAGCTGGAACTTTCCCTATTACATGGGACCCTCAACTGCCTTTAATACTCAGATCCAGGTGTCACAGCACCATAAACCTCTACTCACTTCCAGATACTCAACATGGGCAAGGAGCTCTAAGCAGATCTGCCAGACAAGAGGTGCCAAGTTAAGTACATACCTCAGCTATCTCCACCGTAGTACCTCCACCTACTTCTAAGAAGCACCTGATGATCTCCCTCCTCTTCTTGTTTGTTTTATTCTATGTTGGGTTTGTGTGGGATTTTTTGGTTTTTGTTTGCTTTTTTGTTTTTTGTTTCCAGTGACAGGGTCTCACTTTGTAGCCTAGACTCAAGCTCAAACTTAGAACAATACTCCTGCCTCAGCTGCCTGAGAGCTAAGTACAAAATGCTAACACCTGAGCCACGGACGTTTTAATTAATTATTAATTAATTTTAATTGGATATTTTCTTTATTTACATTTCAAATGTTATTCCCTTTCCTGGTTTCCCTCCCTACCGGAAACACCCTATCACATCCTCCCTCCTCCTGCTTCTATGAGGGTGTTCCTCCACCCACCCACTCCCACCTCCCTGCCCTCGATTCCCCTACACTGGGGCATCTATCAAGCCTTCATAGGACCAAGGGCCTCTTCTTCCATTGATGCATGACAAGGCCATCCTCTGCTACATATGCAGCTGGAGCCATGTGTACTCCTTGGTTGAAGGCTTAGTCCCTGGGAGCTCTGGGGGGTCTGGTTGGTTGATATTGTTGTTCTTCCTATGGGGTTGCAAACTCCTTCAACTCCTTCAGTCCTTTTCTAACTCCTCTATTAGGGACCCTGTGCTCAGTCCAATGGTTGGCTGCAAGCATCCACCTCTGTATTTGTAAGGCTCTGGCAGGGCCTCTCAGGAGACAGCTATATCAGGTTCCTTTCAGCAAGCACTTCTTGGCATCCACAATAGTGCCTGGGTTTGGTAACTGTATATGGGATGAATCCCCAGGTGGGACAGTCTCTTGGTGGCCTTTCCTTCAGTCTCTACACTTCATCTCCATATTTCCTCCTATGAATATTTTGTTTTCCTTCTAAGAAGGATTAAAGCACCCACACTTTGGTCTTTCCTCTTATTGAGCTTCATGTAGTCTATGAATTTACTCTGGTTATCCACTTATCAATGAGTGCATACCATGTGTTTTCTTTTGCGATTGGGTTACCTCACTCAGGATGATATTTTCTAATTCTAACCATTTGCCTAAGAATTTCATGAATTGATCATTTTGTTGTTGTTGTTGTTGTTTGGTTTTTCGAGACAGGGTTTCTCTGTGTAGCCCTGGCTGTCCCGGAACTCACTCTGTAGACCAGGCAGGCCTCGAACTCAGAAATCCGCCTGCCTCTGCCTCCCAAGTGCTGGGATTAAAGGCGTGCGCCACCACCGCCCGGCCAAATTCATCATTTTTAATAGCCGAGTAGTACTCCATTGTGTAACTGTACCTCATTTTTTGCAGCCACTCCTCTGTTGAAGGAAGATCAATGGAATAGAATTGAAGACCCAGAAATGGAGGCCTCACAAGTCACTCAGGGCAGCAGGGACAGGATCCTCTCAGCCTCCAAGTGACGATGGTGGATCTGCAACCCTCTCTGCCCCTTCCCTGCAAGTGGAGAGCCTGCCTTCAGGGAGTGCTTTAACCCAGGGACCCAGGTGAGATTCACCATTTTCTCCTTAGTGACCAGCTGGGAGGCACAGGATCATTTCTACCTCAGGCCACACCTAGGAGGGACAACAGATCCACAGCCCTCTCTGCACCTTTCCCGCAAGTGAAGATCCTGTCTCCAGGGTGTGCTCTGACCCCAGGACTCAGGACGGACAACTGCCATTTGCACCTGGGACTTACCAGAGGAGAGCTGAACTCCCAGAAGTGCTGACACAGGCTTACAGACCCACAGGAGGAACAAGCTCTAGTCAGAGACAGCAAGAACATCTAACACTAGAGAACAACAGATGGTGAAAGGCAAATGCACGAATTCTACCAACAGAAATCAAGACTACTTGGCTTCAACAGAACCTAGTACTCTCACCACAGCAAGTCCTGGATATCCCAAAACACTGGAAAAGCAAGATTTGGATCTAAAATCATACCTCACGATGATGAGAGAGGAATTTAAGAAGGACATGAATAACTCCCTTAAAGAAATACAGGAGAACACAGGTAAAGAGGTACAAGCCCTTAAAGAGGAAACAAAAAAATCCCATAACGAATTACAGGAGATCACAAGTAAACAAGTAGAAGTCCTTAAAGAGGAAACACAAAAATCCCTTAAGGGATTACAGGAAAACACAAACAAACAGGTGAAGGAATTGAGCAAAACCATCCAGGACCTAAAAATGGAAGTAGAAACAATTAAGAAATCACAAAGAGAGACAACTCTGGAGTTAGAAATCTTAGGAAAGAAGTCAGGAAACATAGATGCAAGCATCATCAACAGAATACAAGAGATAGGAGAGAGAATCTCAGGGGCAGAAGATACCATAGAAAACAATGACACAACAGTCAAAGAAAATGCAAAAAGCAAAAAGTTCCTAACCCAAAACATCCAGGAAATCCAGGACACAATGAGAAGACCAAACCTAAGGATAATAGGTATAGAAGAGAGTGAAGATCTCCAACTTAAAGGGCTAGTAAAAATTGCAACAAAATTATAGAAGAAAACTTCCCTAGCCTATAGAAAGAGATGGCCATGAACATACAAGAAGCCTATAGAACTCCAAATACACTGGACTAGAAAAGAAATTCCTCCCACCACATAATAGTCAAAACACCAAATGCACAAAACAAAGAAAGAATACTAAAAGCAGTAAGGGAAAACAGTCAAGTAATATAAAGGCAGGCCTATCAGAATCATACCAGACTTCTCACTAAAGACTATGAAAGCTAGAAGATCCTAGGCAGATGTCATACAGACCCTAAGAGAATACAAATGCCAGCCTAGACTACTATACCCAGCAAAACTCTCAATCACTATAGATGGAGAAACCAAAGTATTCCATGAGAAAACCAAATTCACACAATATCTTTTCACAAATCCAGCCCTTCAAAGGGTAATTAATGGAAAACTCCAACACAAGGAGGGGAACTACATCTCTGAAAAAGCAAAAATATAATCTTCCAACAAAACTCAAAGAAGATAGCCACATGAACGGAATTCCAGCTCTAACAACAAAAATAACAGGAAGCAACAATTACTTTTCCTTAATATCTATTAATAAAAATGGACTCAATTCCCCAATAAAAAGACATAGACTATCAGATTGGGTATGTAAATAGGACGCAACATTTTGTTGCATACAAGAAACCCACCTCAGTGACAAAGACAGATGCTACCTCAGAATAAAAGGCTAGAAAACAATTTTCCAAGCAAATCGTCCCAAGAAACAAGCTGGAGTAGCCATTCTAATATCTAATAAAATCGACTTTCACCCTAAAGTGATCAAAAAAGATAAGGAGGGACACTTCATATTCATCAAAGGTATGATCTACCAAGATGAATTCTCAATTCTGAACCTCTATGCTCCAAATCAAAGGGCATCTATATTCATAAAAGAAACTTTACTAAAGCTCAAAGCACACATTGCATAGCACACAATAATAGTGGGAGATTTCAACACTCCACTCTCTGCAATAGACAGATCGTGGAAACAGAAACTAAACAAAGACACAGTGAGACTAACAGAAGTTGTGAAACAGATGGATTTAACAGATACCTATAGAACTTTTTATCCTAAAACAAAAGGATATACCTTCTTCTCAGCACCTCACGGTACCTTCTCCAAAATTGATCATATAATTGGTCACAAATCAGGCCTCCACAGATATAAGAAGATTGAAATAATTCCTTTCATCCTATCAGATCACCATGGACTAAGACTGCTCCTCAATAACAACATAAACAGTAGAATGCCCACATACACATGGAAGCTTAACAACACTCTCCTCAATGACAACTTGGTCAAGGAAGAAATAAAGAAAGAAATTAAAGACTTTCTAGAATTTAATGAAAATGAAGCCACAAAACACCCAAACTTATGGGACACAATGAAAGCAGTCCTAAGAGGAAAACTCATAGCTTTAAGTGCTTCCAAAAAGAAACTGGAGTGCGAATACACCAGCAATTTGACAGCACACCTGAAAATGCTAAAACAAAAAGAAGCAAATTCACCCAAGAGGAATCAAAGGCAGGAAATAATCAAACTCAGGGCTGAAATCAACCAAATAGAAACAAAAAGAACTATACAAAGAATCAACCAAACTAGGAGCTGGTTCTTTGAGAAAAATCAACAAAATAGATAAACCCTTAGCCAGACTAACTAGAGGGCACAGAGACAGTATCCTAATTAACAAGATCAGAAATTAAAAAGGAGACATAACAACAGACACTGAGGAAATCCAAAAAATCATGAGATCCTACTACAAACGCCTATACTCAACAAAACTGGAAAACCTGGATGAAATGGACAATTTTCTAGACAGATACCAGGTACCAAAGTTAAATCAAGATCAGATCAACGATCTAAACAGTCCCATATCTGCTAATGAAACAGAAAGTCATTAATAGTCTCCCAACCAAAAAAAAAGCCCAGGACTAGATGGGTTTAGTGCAGAGTTTTATCAAACCTTCAAAGAAGACCTAATACCAATACTCTTCAAACTATTCCACAAAATAGAAACTGAAGGCACTCTACTCAATTCATTCTAAGAAGTCCCAATTACTCTTATACCTAAACTACAGAAAGACCTAAGGAAGAAAAAAAACTGGCAAGCAGGGGGAGGGGGAGGCAACAGGGGTTTGTTTTTGTTGTTGTTGTTGTTGTTGTTGTTGGTGGTGGTGGTGGTGGTGGTGGTGGTGGTGGTGGTGGTAGTGGTGGGGAAACTGGGAAAGGAGAAATCATATGACATGTAAATAAAGAAAATATCTAATAAAAAAAAAGACCCAGAAATGAACCTACACACATATGGTCACTTGATCTTTGACAAAGGAGCTAAAAGCATACAGTGGAAAAAAGATAGCATTTTTAACAAATGGTGCTGGTTCAACTGGCAGTCAGCATGCAGAAGAATGCAAGTCGACCCATTCTTATCTCCTTGTGCAAAGCTCAAGTCCAAGTGGATCAAGGACCTCCACATAAAACCAGATACACTGAAACTTATAGAGGAGAAAGTGGGGAAGAGCCTTGAACATATGGGCACACAGGACACATTCCTGAAGAGAATACCAATGGCTTATGCTCTAAGATCAAGAATTGACAAATGGGACCTCATAAAATTGCAAAGGTTCTGTAAGGCAAAGGACACTGTCAATAGGACAAAATGGTGGCAAGCAACAGAGTGGGAAAAGATCTTTACCAATCCTATATGTGATAGAGGGCAAATATCCAGTATATACAAAGAACTCAAGAAGTTAGACTCCAGAGAACCAAATACCCCTATTAAAAATGGAGTATAGAGATAAACAAAGAATTTTCAACTGAAGAATATTGAATGGCAGAGAAGCATCTAAAGATGTGTTCAGCATCCTTAGTTATCAGGGAAATGCAAATCAAAACAACCCTAAGATTCCACCTCACACCAGTCAGAATGGCTAAGATCAAAAATTCAGGTGACAGCAGATTCTGGCGAGGATGTGGAGAAAGAGGAACACTCCTTCATTTCTGGTGGGAATGCAAGCTGGTACAACCACTTTGGAAATCAGTTTGGCGGTTCCTCAGAAAACTGGACATAGTACTACCCAAGGACCCAGCTATACCACTCCTGGGCATATTCCCAGAAGGTTCTCCATCATGTAATAAGGACACATGCTCCTCTATGTTCATAGAAGCCTTATTTATAAGAGCTACAGAGTTTATGCATCAGTACTAATCTCAATGGCATTCTAGGCCTCAGTCCTCACAACTGTAAAACAGGGAGTATAGCTGAAACTACAAATAGAAAGACCTGTGCCCTGCTACGGCTTCCAAGGCAGCATATTCCACTCACAGCCACTGATTTTGGTTTTCAAGTTTTGATCTCATAGACAGAAATTTTTCATTTTTTTTTTAAGCTAGAGAGATTCCATTCAAATAATAGGTAAAAGTGGATGACTAAATAAGGAGGGTTTAACACCTATAATCCTAGCACTCTGGCAGCTGAGGCAGGATATTGCTGAGTTTGAGGCCAGTCTGGGCTACAGAATGAGACCCTGTCATTGGAGAAAATAAATAAATAAATAAATAAATAACCCCGAATAGAATAAAACAAACAACAAGGGGAGGGATAACATCAGGTCTCCTTAGAAGTAGGGTGGAGCGATCATCAGAACCATCAGGTGCTGAGAGGCCAAGGCAGTCTGAAAGAGAAGAGGAACTTCCAGGAAAAGTGAACCGTGACAAAGATCCTACTGGAAATGGAAAGAAGCTTTATTAGGGAAATGTCTGAGATAGCCATGCTGGAAGAACGGTATCTGTAATTCAGCCAAAAACAACCTCTCAGGAATAGAAGATGAAGTCAGGAAAATAAAGATGTGTGGTTGCAGGATGGGGGTTAGTGGGCCTTAAAGGCAAGTCTAAAGCCAACGAGTAGAGAATTTACTGTTAACAGGGATTACAATTCTCGTTCCTGTGTTGGTAACAGGTTGTAGAAGAGAAATGACATAGCAGGAAAAAGAGGGTATTACAGTCTACTAGACAAGGTTTCAGCCTTCTCAATGCTGTGACCCTTCAATACAGTTCCTCATGTTGTGGTGACCCCCATCCATAGAATTATTTTTATGGCTACTTCATAACTGTCATTGTGCTAGCATTATGAATCTAAATGGAGATATCCATGTTTTCAGGCTATCTTAGGTGACCCCTGTGAAAGGGTCATTTAACTCCCAAGTCTGCCAGCCCCAGGTTGAGAACTCCTGCACTAGACGCATTATGATGGTCTGAGCAAGGAAACAGTAAAGACAGTAGAATGGGACAATCTAGTCGCTTAACACTTTGAAGATAGATTCAGTATGATTGATGAAAGAGAATCAAAGTTGACTGAAGGTTTTAGTCCTCAACTTCTAGAAGAAAAAATTACTTTTTACAAAGATGGGTTATGGGAAATGTAGTTTTGAGATAAAGCTCTGTAGCCTTCAACTTTTAAAGGTTAGGAAGATAATGAGAAGCAGGAAAAAAAAAAAACATTTAAAAAAAAAAAAGCCTCCAGTGAGAGGAACTCTAGCTGATGAAGTGTGCTGGAGACAGAGTGAAGAAAGCATTGAACAAAGTAACCAGCAGTGTAAGCTGCCATTGAAGGAAGGCAGAGAACTGATTCATTGGTTAGCAATGTGAAAGTCAGTGTTGAACTAGTTTGGTAAGAGACTCTGTGGAGAAAAGTCCTAATTAGTACGGACTCAAGGCCTGATTAGTACGAAAAGAAAACTGAGTCACTAAATTGGATAACTGTACGAGATTCAGATAGAGTCAAAAGACAATGGAGAATACAGTGCCTTGTACTAACTCTTGAATCAGAAGGCACTGCATTTCCAGATTCTAAAACAGTAAGTGACATATAAACAGTAAGTAACTAAACAAATATTTATTGATTACTAAAGTGATCAGACATTTTATCAGGAAGCAGTATAGAAAATACAGTTGAATTTAAGAATTCTTGTTTCAATATGGAAATATGGCCTTTTATTTCCTTGCTATGACTGAAAAGTTATTAGGGTCCTTACAAACCTAAAACAGACATCCTACAATTTGGGAACAAGGGTAAGACTTAACAAATACCTTTCAAGAATATATGTTTAATTCTGGATATATAATATCTCTCCAACTACTTCATATATTTGAGGCCCTTGTTTAATATTATAACAGTGAAACAAGCATGAGACCTACAGAAAATCATATAGCTTTTCTACAATATAGTACAAGGACACCAGGATACCCATTTGCAAAAGAATGAAGATGGGCCTGACTTTATATACAAAATTAACTCAAAATGGCCAGCAGACCTAAAAGTAAGGACTGCAGTTACATACTCTTAGGAAAAACCCACAGGGGTGAATGAATGTGACCATGATGATGCCAAAAGCACACGGGTGACAACAGCGGCAGCAAAGTGCCAAGTCCTCTCCCGCAAAGCCAACTAGCAGGAGAGGAAAGTGCAGCATTCACTATCTTTAAATTTGTGTTTATTTATGTAAATGCACCACACACATGCAAGAGCCTGAGGAGGATAGTAGAAGGCGGACGATCCCGTGGATCTAGAGTTACAGGTGGTTGTGGGCCTCAGTGCACATGCTGGGAACTGAACTCCTTCCTCCGCAAGAGCACTCTTGACCACTGAGCCATCTCTCTAGGTCCCCACCTCACTCTTTGAGCTCATCAACAAAGTCAGTTTTCATAAGCAGCTTGTTCTGAGGACCCCAGTCTCACCTTCTAAGGCTGGACTTATAGGTAAATTGCCACACCCACCCAGCACTTATATGAGTACTAGGGTGCATGAACCCCAAGTGTTTTAACGCTGAACCATCTCCCCAGACCCCTCTAATCAATTTTTTTAAGATTTAATTTTTTTAAATTTATTTTATGTGTATGAGTACACTGTAGCTGTACAGATGGCCGTGAGCTGTCATATGTGTGTGGCTGCTGTTGATCTCAGGATCTCTGCTGGCCCCGCTCGCTCTGGCCCCGCTCGCTCCAGTGTAATTTACTGCAGTTGTCTTCAGACGCACCAGAAGAGGGCGTCTGATCTCATTATAGGTGGTTGTGAGCCACCATGTGGTTGCTGGGATCCTAACTCAGGACCTTCGGAAGAGCAGTCACTGCTCTTACTCGCTGAGCCATCTCGCCAGCCCCCTCTAATCAATTTTTATAACTCAACAATTATACCTGGATGTATGCAACTGGAAAAATCAAGTTGTAATATCAAATTAACTGGAAAAAAAATACAATACTCTCCTGGGACTTTGACAAATACACATTTCCTAGAATAGCCAAATACTCCATTTTCAATATGCTAAGAGTCTGGTTTTTGTTCATCACTTGAATGGAAGGATGATGTCAGGGTCACTGGAGCCTAGATCACTACTGGCCTTTAGAAACTCTATGGCTTTCTAGATAAGCAAGAGACATGGCAAAATCACTAACATCTGAATTCAGGTCCTTCAGGAGTCTTCGGAGTCCTAGAAAAATATCTCATCAGTGAAAAGCAGTCTTCAAAACAAATGTACAAAATCTTTCAATGATGAGGAAGACAAGTGATCAGGCACCATCTAGCTACCTCCCTGAAAAGTCCTGAGTGTTTGGGTACTCAACATACTGAAAATCTGCTGTGTACCACAGATACTAGCCCCTCCCTTACCCTGCCACCCTTTTCAGATAAACTTCTCAAAAACTTCGTCAAAGAGCAATGGGAGGGGAGGCCCTTGGTGCTGGGGAGGTTTGATGCCTCAGCATAGGGGGGATGTTGGAGTGGTAGGGTGGGAGAGTGTGGGTGGGTGGGGGAGCACTTTCATATAGGCAAAGGGGAGCGCAGATATGGGATGAGGGGTTGGTGGTGGGGTAACCGGGAAGTTGGATATCATTTGAGATGTAAATGAATGGAATGATTAATTAAAAAAATTTTTTGTCAAAATAGGTTGGAAATAGAGTACAGTGGTAGAACATTCGCCTGGCATGTGCAAAGCTGGGTTCAATCCACAGTGCACGGTGACACACAGATTATTTTGAACACTCACAACTTTCTTACAGTCATACTTATATCAATCTGGTCTCTACCTTTTCCATTACAGAATGGCTCTTGCTGAGGCCAACTCTCCTTCTCCTCTTTCTCTTCTTCTTTTCTTCTGTTTGACAGGGTTGCTTTATATAACTTTGGCTGCCCTGTAGTCCAGGCTGGCTTCCGCCTCCCAAGTGCTGGGATTAAGGGCGTGCACCACACTGCCCAGCAAGTCCCATCTTAAATTTAACAGATGATTTTCAGCACAGTTAACTACTTGATGATTTCTTTTGTCCTCTGAAAGCACTACCTTCCCTTGCCTTCAGGGCATGCCTTAAACTACAGTTAGATTTTAAAGAAAGAATACAAAGCAAAAACAAGTATGGGTTATTATTTTAAAATAATTTATTTGTTATTTTATATGTTTACAGGTATTTTGCTTCCATGTGTGTGCTGGTGCCTGCGGAGGTCAGAAGAGGGCATTGGACTCCTTAAAATTACAGTCATAAATAGTTGTGACCGGCATGTGGGTGTTGAGCCATTTCTCCAGCTCCAAGTGTGGTTTACTTTTGAAATCCTTAAATACCTCATTTAAGTACAGTGTGCTTGCCTATATGCAACAAAACTTTTTTGGCCTCATCTAATTAAAAGCTCCATAGTATGCATTCAATTAAGTCACATACCTAACATCAAGTTAGGTGCCCCTCACAGTACCTCTTCATTATTTTATTATAGATAACAAGTATATCTTATTATCTTATTCTAAAAAACTAGCTCTGAGCCCTCTTCTGTTGCTCATCTCGGGTCAGTGGTTCTCATCTGAGGAGCATTTGAAACTCAAGGCTGCCAGCACTAAAGAGGCTGGGCAGAACGAGCAGTTACTTACAGGCCATCTATTGCTTCAGCAGCAAGTACCTGGCCATCCAGAGCTACAAAGCAAGACCCCGACTAAAACAACCCAAAGTAACCCATCACACACATGCACATGCACATGCACACATACACCAAACAAAACCAACCAGCCAACCAGCCAACCAAAAGAACCCAAAAACCAAAACAAAAAACCTACAAAGCTGCAATTCAGACCAAAAAAGTAGAAACAGAAATTTCTTAGACGGACCTCAGCATTAATTTTTTTTTGTTGTCTTTTGTTTTTTAAGTGTGTGTATATGTTGGTGGTGGTACATGTACACGCATGTGTTCACCCATGTTCATACAGAGAAGCCAGAGAATGTGAAGAGGGTTTCTCACTGATCCTGGAGCCACACTAGTGGCCAGCAAGCTCCAGTGACCCTGTCTCTGTCACAGCACTGTAATTCCTGGTGACTCTCCTGCCAGGCGCGGGTTTTTACACGGACACTAGAGATTGCAATTCAGGTCCTCATACTTGTGCAGCTACCTCACCACCCCAGTTGTGGTGGGTTTTTTGTTTTTTTGATCATTCAATGTTTCCAATGTAAAACCAAAAAGAAAATTATTCTCTTTTGACCAGGATTACACATTCAAGAGCACACAGAATTAGGCCAGCAAGTTGGTAAAAGCACTTGCATGCAAGCCTGAGTTTGACTCTCAAAGGCTACAGTGCATCCGCATGCATCTGCAATGCTATCACTCCGACAGCCAGATGGAAGATGGAGAGAGAAAAAAGTTACCAGAAGGCTCATGGGCCAGCAAGCCTAGAGGAGGCAGCACAGGGAAAATGACAAAGATCCTGATTCATCAAGGAGAACACCAACTCCCGAAAGTTATCTTTTGACTTCCACACGGTGCACACATGCATGCACACACACGCGCACACACACACACACACACACACACACACACACACACACACACTCACCCTCACATAATGCAGAGGCAAAACAGGGCAGGCACAGCCTTAGGGAGTGGCTGACTGGAATCAGTTTTGACTTCTGATCACTGTTGCAATACAAGAAAGCCAGTTTAGTCTGCCATTCATTTTCTCTCTCTCTCTAAAAAAATCTTTAGATTTACAAATACTGGCAACTAATGCAGAATTAATGATAAAACCACTGTATGGGCAAACTAAAACATCCATGATCTAGATTCTATGTTAGGCTATTGGTTTGTAACCTCTGCAATGAATAAGTTCACCCATACACATCAACTTAAACCTAAACATTTGTGCCTCCATTCCTATGCTTTCTCTCTATGGGTTCTGAACTGTAAAGTGCTTTTATGACACATTTACATGAAAGTTTAGCATCCCAATGTGATCTATGACTTAAATCCACCTCAAAACTATTCTTATGATGCTCTCTATTTCAGGTAACAACTCCATTATTCACATTTTGGGCAAGCTAGTGCCCTGGAATTCACCCTAGGAAGTTATTTCTCTACCTCAACATTTGTGCTAGTATCTTCCTCTAAATCCTATCAACCATGCCTCCTAAGTGCATCTCATAGACACACGAACTTCTTTCTGGCTCCATTGCTATCATCCTGGTCTCAGTTACTATTTTATGCTTTAGCTACCTTGTTCAAATCATTTTTCTCCATATGCTGATCTTTCACAAACACATTTAGTCCAACACCTGAATTTCTATCAATTTATTCCACAAATATAGCCATTCACATGTGAACTGGCATATTCATAGTGGTATTTACAATAAATTGGAAACATTTACACGCCTATCAATAGGGGAATGAAAAAATAATCTACATTGTAGTCATACAATGAAAGGCCATATACATCAAAATGGGTAAATTACCACAGAACTGCCACCATTTGTATAAACAAGATACCTATCCCCCCCCCCCTCAAAAAAAGTTCAGAACAGTAAACAAAACTATTAGCAGTGGTTATTTCCTCAGAAGGCACGGGGAACACGTTGACTGGATAGAAGGTACTGTTGTTGAATACGCCTGGAGAAGGCCTGCTTTAAGAAGCACTGTTCTCCGTTCCTTGTGTGGTTCACTCCTTGCGCGGTTTCTGGTGAGTAGGCGAGACTGAGCAGTCAGCAGCAGACAGCCTCTGCTTACTTCCCTACCTCTATCATTCTGCCTCCTTAATCTCTCAAGTTCCAACCACACTAGCTAGCTTCCGGGTTCCTGCGGGCTGGGGGGGGAGACCTATTCTTTTTGACCTTAGGGTTCACGGTTCTTCCTTCTGAGTGGAACATTGTCCCCTACACTTCATGTTTATCCTTCTGACTCTGTCTCTCATGTTCCTTTCTCAAAGGAACACTCCTCAGTTTCTGGACTAGGTCAAGATTAACATTTTAGGTACTCAGGGAGCCTGCACATCTCCTCTCAGAATTTAGCACTGCCTTTAGATAAGAAACAGAAGTGCAGAGATCAAATCAGTTGCTTTTACCTTTGTATTCCTAGACGTGACCTACCATACAGTTTTCGAAGCAGGCTGCCACATATTAAATAAATGACTTCTCTTGCCCTTAAGTTTAAGAGAGCGGAGTCAATATATAACCAAACAAGGACAATACAATGTCCTGGTATTAAAGCAGCAGTTGGTTTACGACAGTGGTTTTCAACTAGGGATAGCTTGGTCCTCCTCAGGGGATACCTAGCAATGTCTACAAACAGTTTTGGTTGTCGTCATATGTGTATGTAGTGCTACTAATAGCTAGGGTTATGAGCCAGGAGTGTGGCTAACCACCCTCTATTGCGCAGGCTAGGCTGCCGGGACAAAGTATTATCTGATCTAAAATGTCAACAGCACCATGTAAGATAAATCCTGATTGGATGATACTATTCAAAGGGATCCCTTACTCTGGTGGGGTTGTTGCGGTTATTCTGTAGGGCAGAGTTAAGAGGATATCAAGAAGAGTTTCAGAGATGCAACTCTGAGTTACTTGTTGAAAGGTGACAGAGCCCAGTTCAACTGGAACTGAAATGTGTCGCTGACGAGTTTAAGTTGTTACCTTCAAATATTCTGTACTCCATAACTGCCCAACTTTATTCTGTTCCTGCTCAAGCAAAATTTCCTTTCTCTGAGGATACGACGACGTGGTTTTAGCAGAACCTTAAGGCCACATTAACTCAGATCAAGATAAAGTCAGCTAGTCACTATGTAGAATGTTGAGCTACTTTTTGATGTATGCAAATCACACGTGTGAATGTAAAGCACTAGCTGCCTACTAGTCAGGTTGTTGGTGTTTAAAGCTATCATTGACTCCAACAACATTGGCCTTGGTATAGACTTTTCCAGTGTGTGTGTGTGTGTGTGTGTGTGTGTGTGTATAAACAAAACAAAAATCAAACAAACAAATCCCAAACCCCAAAAAGAACCGCAAAACTTTGTATTCCTGACCTAAGCTTTTCAGGATGTGTAAAAGATCCATTTTTCCCCCCTCCACGTGTATCTATCTCTCTCATGTCATAAGTTTTGTCAGAAATGGTGAGAGAGCCTTTTGAATGCAATAAGCTTGAATAAATTGCACGCAAATCAGGAGCTATCTACAGATTTTTAAGAAAGCTTTCAGTAATCGTCATGGAGACCAGTGAAAGAAACTGAGATAATTTTTAACGATGCCAAGGAAAGCCCTGTGTTTACTACAACACGGGTCGGCTGCCTGCTTAGCTGGACGCCCATGCTCTGACCTAGTATGGCAATTCTTAGGGTCCCTGTGCTTGATGCTCTGTTTACAAGAAACTGAGGCCAGACACTAAGGAAGAACAAAGAAAAATGCCTGGCACCAAAGAGGCGGGGAACGTTTTGTACATAAATGAAGATCCGTGGAGGAACTCTTTTCCCATTTTGAAAGGCACTACAAATCATCCTCTCCACTTACGTGTTCAAGCATTTATTCTATGTTCTCAAACTATTTTCTACAAAGAAAATACCTTATAATTTACAGACAGCAATTTGTCCTCCCCCTCTGCATCTGCAGACCATCAAGCGGGATAAAATTTCCCTAGGCTTTATCAGAGTGGGAGGAATGGAAATAATGTGAACACGACACAGTTCCGATGCAACATCAACTCCAAGCCCGGCCAGCTGGTTTCCATCGAGCAGTCCCCAAGGAGAACGCCCCTCAAGCCTGCAGCCCGGCCGGCGCGACCGTGGGACCGGCCGACGTGCTCGCAGCTCAGCCACTCGGTCGCCCTACACCTTTGTTTCAGGTGTCCCTGTTCCCAGAGTGGCTGGGATCCCGCCCGCCCGCAGCCCCGAACTAGTGACACATCCTTCTTTGGCCAAATCGGGCCGAGGCCGGGCAGGGGGCGGGGAAGGAAAATAAAGCCTCAGCGCCTAACGACGTGACTCTCAGTTCTTCCAGAACCTTGGCATTTGCAGCCCTGCCAAGCTTTCCTGTTAACGAGTTCCCGGCCGGGGCGTCCCGCGAGGTGGGAGGCGCCGGCCATCCGGCCCCCTGGCCTCCTCCGCGGAGCTCCCGGGCCACAGTTCTCCACGGCCGCCAGCCCAGGGAGTCCTCCGGCGTGCCTGCGCTCCACCAGGAGTCCCCACACCGCGCGCGGCCCCTGCGGCCAGGCCAGTCCCCGCCCCCGGCCCCGCCCGCCCCGGCCTCTGTGCACCGCCCCTCGGCCTCGCCAGCCCGCGGAGGGCCGGGGGCGCACACGGAGAAGCGGCCTAAGCCCCCGCGTCTGTGCGCCTACCTCAGTGCCCGCTGCTCCTCCTCCTCCTCCTCCTCCCGCGGCCACCTCGGCTCGCCCGCGACGCGCACACGCCACCCCGGCTTCCCGCAGCGCGGGGTCTGGGCCGCTTACGCCGCGCGCGAGGAGCCGAGGCCTGAGCGCGCCCCGCCCAGCCGCCCAGCAGCCCAGCCGCCCGCCAGCGACACAGACCCGCCCACTAGCGCCTCAGCCCCGCCCACAAGCCCTGGCCCTCTCGTCCCCGACCCCGCCCACCTGGCTGTGCCGTGTTCCTCCCTCCCCCCCCACCTTCCCCCGAAAGGGGTCCCTGAGGGGCGCCGCGAGAGCCGCCGCGGCCGCCGCTGTGCCTTACTTTGTGTAACGGAGAGAAGGCTCTTCGCACTATTTGGGGGACTGAGTTTCATGTTAAGAGGATATATTTTATGATGGCCGTCATTATTTTTATTACTCTTCTTACTGTCCTCTTTCAATAGCTGTCCTGCTTTTCCAGGAGGCTATCCCATCTGACTACAGTCCACACTCCTTACTGTGGCCGGCACCAGCAAGCTCCTTTTCGCTCAGCCCAAGTTGTATGAGTTTTGAAAGAAGAGGTTTTATTATTATTATTATTATTATTATTATTATTATTTATTATTATTATTAATTCTTTAAGCGAATTGTTAACAGAATAAAAAATTTGTTAGATAAACAAAGCTATGTAAAACAAATACACAGCTTAATGGATTATCCTGAAACATTTGTAATTTTGATTTCCTGAAGCTTTGACCCTAGCTAAAATAATAAACAAGGTTTGCTTTTATTAAAAGTGGGAAATAGATGGGCCAACTGGGCTAGGGACATAGCCCAGTCGGTATAGTAAAAGAGGATAAAAAACCACATAAACTGGGAGAGATAACCCATGCCTGTAAAGCTCTGCAGAGGTGGAGGAGGTGAGAGAACCAGAAGTTCAAAGTGCTTGAACTTTGGCTGTATTGCTACTTTGAGGCCAACCTGGGCTACATGAGGACCATGACTCAACAATAAAGACAATGCATGTACAATTCTTAATTTAAAAAATCAATCAGTCATTGTATATACAATGACTGACACAAGCAAGTCAGTCAGTTAGGAGAAGGAATAGTATGTGACATTCGGTCACGTAGAGATGAAGAATCAGATGTAGATAAGACTTTAAAGAGCCGTGGATTAGGCAAACTGTGAGAACAGGCTCTGGGGTTATCTCTTCCTTTCTGCCAACATCTGTTAGCAAAACACCAGTTGCTTACGGAATGCCTTATATATACATGTGAAATCGTACGTTGTACATATACACTTATGTATAGATGGTGCAAACAAAAATGTGTATAATTTTACATTCTGTAGCTATGTGTAAGCTTGATTTTAAGAAACATTTTTATTTTTAAAAGAAAAATATATATAAAATTGCCCTAAACAGGCTTTACAGCCTGAATCATTTCACCAAGTTAATCTTTTTAATAGCTAAAATGTGGTCTGTGGTGTATTGAAAGAAGAAAACCCACCCAACTTTATACTTTCCCATCTTAAAAGGCCTTCACCATACCACATCGAATATCTAATTTGCAACAGAACACTCCTGTGAAGAAGGCAGGGCAAGACACAAGGAGGTGGCGAAGGTCACAGAACAGTTCTTGATAGTAAGGACAGGAAGTACACAGTGACTCACAGAACTTCAACACCTTATTCCCTGCCTTTACCTTTGGACTCCTGTGGGGCCTTTGCCCTCCATTTACGTACACAGTTCACTGGAAAGAAAAGGACAGAATCCCTCCTGGGCGTGGTGGTGCATGCCTGCAATTCTAGAAGGCTGGACACCGTTCATAACAAGTTTGAGGCTAGCCTGGGCTACATGAGAATCTGTCTCAATAAATAAGGAAGTAAATAAATAAAACCCCAGTTCCAGAAAAGGACACAGTTTCATGCCTGGAAATTTGATTCAATACAATAGAACCATTCTCTATCTTAGTGAATTGCCAACTTATCACAATTTATTGGACTCCAGTCTCTATGGAAGGTATGATGGATAGAGCATACAGTCTTTGTGTATGGTCAGGAAGTAAAAAAATATTTGAGAATAAATGAGTAATTTGTTATTATAATAGAGAAATAGTCTTGAACAGAATTCTCTTGGGGTAGAGAGAGAAGGTGGTGGAAGGGGGCATCCGAACAATTTTATGATGAGAAATATACAGCACGAATAATGCCAACTATCATATGTTTTTGTGGCAAACATATGAAGTAAAGAAATTCAGAAAGAGAAGAAGAAATGTTGTGCACCTTCATTCAAATTTAACAATTATTACTCTTTGGCTAATTTGTTCCATCTGTACATTCTCTTTGCTTCCCTGATCTATTTTGAAGAAACTCATAAATGGAGTATTATTTCACCTGTAAATATTTCACTAGGCATCCTTAACTGGTGAGACCTACTTTAAAATACAATCATAAAATTATTAAGGGATCTATTTCAATTAATGATTTCTAAGTATATACAGTTTCTTAATATGTGACATGATATTCACATTTTCCACACATGTTTTATGAGAGCTCTTTCTACAATGGAATTCTCAAGCAAAGTCCTCACAATGCATTTGGCTATCCTTCCTCTTTAAAAAAGATATTAGAAATTTGTATTTATTCTGTGGTCTGTGTTGGAAGGATTCCTGGAAGGGTGTGAGGACCAGGAGCTTGGTGCACTGGGAGCCATCTTAGGATGCACACCTTCACAACAAGCTTCTCTTGGATGTCAATCATCTTCTCTCATTTTAATTTTCTCTTTTAAAAGGATTTACTTATTTTTATCTTATGCATGTAGCTGTTTTGCCTGCACTAGTGCATATATGCATAGTACAAGCATGCTTGGTGTTCCTAAACGTCAGAAAAGGAAATTGGATTCCCCTGGAACTGTAGCTACAGACTGTTGCTAGCTGCCACGCAGACGCTGGGAATCCAACCTCAGTCCTCTAGAAGAACAGCCAGTGCTCTTAAACTTAAAAAGGGAGTTTTGGAAACTTGTTTTAGTTTTCAAAGAGCAAAACCCTCCCTTGTAAGTTCCCAGAGACGTCACTCCTCCTTAGTCAGTGTTGTAGATGAGCCTGTATTTAGACCAACTGTAAAATGAGAGAACAACTTTCCAGGATGCGCTTAGGCCACTCTCCCTTTGGATCAGGAGAGACCCTAAAAAAGAAAAACAAACAAACAAACAAAAAAACAAAAACAAAAAAAAAAAGAAATTTGTATTTATATGCTTATTTATCAGTGCTGGGTATTGAACCCAGGGCCTTGTGCATGCTAGGCAAGTATTCTACATAGAACAAACTCCCAGACCCAGCATTTGGCTAGTCTATTAAATGTTTTTCATTCCTTGAACATTAAGATTTATTTTAATTGCTCTAAAGGGATGGTAGATGTGTATGTCTGTGAGTGGGAATGTGCATTTGGATGAAAGTGTTCAAAGAGTCAGGAAGAGGGAATCATCTACCCTCTAAAGCTAAAGTTACAGGCAGTTGTGAGCATCCACTGTGGGCCCTAGGAAGCAGACTCAGGCCCTCGACAAGAGCAGTGTGCTCTCTCAACCTTCGGGCCATCCTGACAGCTCCTTCCTGTACACTTTTCATGGGAAAGAGAAGGCTGTTTTGCTCTGGGCTGCTGCTCATCTTCCACATTTTGATGATTGCACTGCTGTGGTGTTTAATCCCCTTTATTTTCCATGAACCGATAGACAAGAAGTTTGATCAGACAGGAAAATATAACCTATACTGAGAAAAACAAGCCGGAGCATGTCAAAAAACTGTCATAGATACCAGAGTGAGCAGACAAAGACACGAAAACAGTTGCTCTATAATCAAAATGTTCAAAAAGTTAGAGACAGAGAGCATGAGAATACACTTTTATAGACAAAGGCTGTAACGTTTGAGATATAATGTGTCGAGGCGGCATACTTGCCATCTTCTGACTTCTGAGACGGAGCCTGGAGCATTGCGAGTTCTAGGCCAGGATGGATGACATAGAAACAGTGTCTCAAAATGGAAAAAAAAAAAAAAAATTGGGCATGGTGGTGCATGCCTATTAGCCCAACAATTAGGAAGTGGTGGCAGGGCGATTACTGTGAGTTCGAGGCTATTCTGGGCTACCTAGGAAGTTTAAGGCCAGTCTAAGCTATCTGGTGAAACCCCACTTTGAAAAAAAAAAAGAATTTTCTAAGGGAAATAAACGTTGCTAAATGAAAAAAAAAAAAAAGATTAGTGAACTTCAAGTCACGTCAATAGAAATTGTCTAAATTGAATCATTAAAAAAAAAAAAAAAAATCTAAAACCGAAAAGGGCATCAGTACAATTGGAGACACTAAGTCACTTAACGAGTAGATGGATGGATGGATAGGCCCCGAGGGAGAGGTGTGACGATGAATATGTTAGGATAGACGATATTAATAGTTTCCAAATGGCATAAAAGCCTTGTACAGTTGACCCTTGGAATCTTCTGGGGTTTTGTTCCAAGATCCCTCTCTACTTCATGCCAACATTTATTCATGTTCAAAGTTTATTTAAAAAGTGTTATAGCACTTTTTTTTGGAAATGTCTTAACAAGACAATTGCTTTTGACAATCAAGGTCCACTGCTCAGAAAGGCAGAAGAGCCGCCAGTGACAGCACTCTCCTATAACTTGTGGACATTCTTTTGTACCCTCTAAGTCAGTTAATAATGAATGGTTATTTATAATAACGATTTTAAATAATTGCTATATGGCTAGTTATCTTGTATTATTAGAGAATAGATACTAGGGTAAGTCTGAAAACAGTCAGTGTCTTAGTTACTGTTGCTGTGAAGAGACTCCATGACCAAGGCCTCCTAGTTAAGATTAGCATCGCTATGATGAAACACCATGACCAAAGCAGGTTGGGGCTTTTATGTGGCCTACATTTGCATCTCCATAGCTGGCCACTGAAGGAAGTCAGGGCAGGAACTCAAGTAGGGCTAGAACCTGGAGGCAGGAGCTGATGCAGAGGCCATGGAGGGTGCTGCTCATTGGCTTGCTCCTCATGGCCTAACCTTCTTTCTTATAGAACTCAGACCAGCCCAGGGGTGGTCACACCAACAACAGGCTGATACCTCCCCATCAGTCACTAATTACAAAAATACAGGTTTGCCTACAGCTCCATCTGATGGAGCCATTTTCTTTCTCTCTCTCTCTCTCTCTCTCTCTCTCTCTCTCTCTCTCTCT
>JADRCD010213095.1:0-42500 GCA_019843815.1 Montemys delectorum
TGTGTGTGTGTGTGTGTGTGTGTGTGTGTGTGTGTGTGTGTGTATATGTATATATATATATATATATATATATATATATATATAGAGAGAGAGAGAGAGAGAGAGAGAGAAATGATAAAGTATAAATAAATACAAAGCTGGCTGCATCAGTTCAGGTTTCAATCTCAACACTATGGAGGCAGAAACAAGAGTTTTTGGAGCTTGCTAATAATAGCCAGTAAGGCCCAGGTCCTTGGGGAGACTTGATCTTAAAAATAAGGTAGAGAGTCACAGAACAAAGGTACTGATGTCAATCTCTGTCCTTTATTTTTTTATATAATCTCCATTCTAGGTTTGGGCATGACTGTCAGCACAGGCTTTTTGAAGCATGGTTTTATTTTATACATATTTTTATTTAATTCACATAAAAAGTATCGGATTTTTAAATCTCTATTGTTAACATTTTTGATGTCTTCCCTTAGATAATATAAGCTATATAAAGTCAAAATTTCATATTAATCCTCTCTCAACCATAGAAATCAATAAGGGCCAGGAAGTGGGAGAGGGAGGGTGGATTGATGAGCAGTGGGAGGGGGGATGTAACAGGGTTTTTTTGTTTTTTTTTTTTCAGAGGGGAAACTGGGAAAGGGAATATCATTCAAAGTCTAAATAAAGAAAATATCTAATAAAAAAAAAGAAATCACTAAGGAAGAGGTCAGATCAATGTACCCATAAAGCATGGGCACAACATTGTTCATGGGATCTCTTCAGACTTCAATGTTTATGTATACCTAGAAATGATCACCTAGGAAGAGAGCAGCAGAGTTCGCTGAGCAGAGCACAGGGCAACGGCAATGCAGAGAACAGAACCCCACAGCATCTATGTGGGAAAAGTGGAGTTAGACCTCTGAGAATGGTGAACTGAACTCTGGAGAGGCCCCTTGCAGAGAAGTGTCCATACAGGAGAAGTAGGAAGTGTGTGATGAAAACACACTTCCAGATGGCTAATTATCTAAGACTGCAGATCCCAAACCACTAGCATAGTCTAGGAGGTTGGCACTGACTCCTTGTCAGCAACATTCAAAGGAAAAAAAGAATGAATAGAGCACTGGGGCCTAGGACAAGCCAAATGCAAGGCATACCCAAACTGGTACTATCTACCAATGCTGTCCTTCAAGCATTGGGGCTACAGAAGAATAGTGTCTTATTTGTCACTATAATTTATACTGTTATGAGCATATCACGACCAAGGCAACGTATAGGAGGAAAGGACTGGTCAGGCTCATGGAACTAGAGGGTTAACAGTTGATCGTGAAGAGAAAGAAACAGGCATGGCAGCTGGAGCAACAAGATCGGATATTGAACCACAAGCAGAAAGCAGAGAAAGTAAACTAGAAATGACCTGAGTCTTTAAACTCTCAAAGCTTATCACCCAAGATATATTTACTCCAGAATGACCATATGCCTAAAGTAACCCAAATTAGCACTATCCTGCTCATATATAATAGCATCCAGCCCAATGCGCTTTCTTTTCTGGTTTTAGTGTCTAGTTTTTCAGTTATGGGACATTTTTAAATTTCCCATTTTTGTTTTCATTTTAAATTTCTTTTTTTTCCCTTTTCATATATTTTCCTTTTCTTTTTTGTTCCTTTTTCTTTTTCTTTTTCTTTTTTTTTTTTAGTTTTTTTTTTTTTTTTGTTTTTTCGAGAAAGGGTTTCTCTGTATAACCTTGGCTGTCCTGGAACTCACTCTGAACACCAGGCTGACCTCGAACTCAGAAATCTGCCTGCCTCTGTCTCCTAAGTGCTGGGATTAAAGGCGTGTGCCACCACCGCCTGGCTCTTTTTCCCTTTTTCTAATTGGTTATTTTATTTATTGACATTTCAAATGTTGCCCCCTTTCCCAGTTTCCCCTCCACAAATCCCCCATTGAACCCCCTCCCCTTTGCTTCTATGGGGGTGTTCCTCTCCCCCCAAACCTCCCCTCACTGCTCTAGCATCCCCCTAAGCTGGAGCATCGAGCCTCCATAGGAACAACCACCTCCTCTCCCACGGATGCCAGATATGGCAATCCTCTGCTACATAGGCAGCTGGAGCCATAGATTCCCTCGATGTGTACTCTTTGGTAGGTGGTTTAGTCCCTGGGAGTTCTGGGGGGTCCAGTTAGTTGATATTGTCTTTGTATGCGGTTGAAACTCCTTCAGCTCTTTGAGTCCTTTTTCTAACTCCTCTGTTGGGGAATCCCACGCTCAGTCCAAAGGTTGGCGGTGAGCATCTGCCTCTGTATTTGTAAGGCTCTGGCAGGGCCTCTCTGAAGACAGGTATATTAGGCTCCTTTCAGCATGGCATTTCTTGGCATCCACAATAGTGTCTGGGTTTGGTAACTGTATATGGGATGAGCCCCCAGGTGGGACAATCTCTGTGTGGCCTTTCCTTCAGTCTCTGCTCCACACTTTATCTCCATATTTGCTCCTGTGAGTATTTTCTTCTCCTTCTAAGAAGGACCGAAGCACCCACACTTTGGACTTACTTCTTTTTGAGCTTCATGAGGTCTGCTAATTGTATCTTGAGTGTTTGGAGCTTTTGGGCTAATATTCACTTATCAGTGAGTACATATCATGTGTGTTCTTTTGTGATTGGGTTACCTCACTCAGGACAATATTTTCTAGTTCCATCCATTTGCCTAAGAATTTCATGATTTCATCATTTTTAATAGCTGAGTGGTACTCCATTGTGTAAATGTACCACATTTTCTGTATCCATTCCTCTGTTGAAGGACATCTGGGTTCTTACTAGCTTCTGGCTATTATAAATAAAGCTGCTATGAACATAGTGAAGCATGTGTCCTTCGTACACATTGGAGCAACTTTTGGGCATATGCCCAGGAGTGGTATAGCTGGGTAGTACTATGTCTAATTTTCTGAGGAACTGCCAAACTGATTTCCAGAGTGGTTGTACCAGCTTGTAATTCCACCAGCAATGGATGAGTATTCCTCTTTCTCCATATTCTTGCCAGCATCTGCTGTCACCTGAGTTTTTGATTTTAGCTATTCTGACTGGTGTGAGGTAGAATCTCGGGATTGTTTAGATTTGCATTTCCCTGATGACTAAGGATTCATGAACTATATAATTGAACACTTCTTTAGGTGTTTCTTAGCCATTCGGTATTCCTCAGTTGAGAATTCTTTGTTTAGCTCTGTACCCCAGTTTTTAATAGGATTATTTTGTTCTCTGGAGTCTAACTTGAGTTTTTTGTATATATTAGATATTAGCCCTCTATCAGATATAGGGTTGGTAAAGATCTTTTCCCAATTTGTTGGTTGCCATTTTGTCCTATTGACAGTGTCTTTCGCCTTACAGAAGCTTTGCAATTTTATGAGGTCACATTTGTTGATTCTTCATCTTAGAGCATAAGCTATTGGTGTTCTGTTCAGGAAATTTCTTCCTGTGCCCATGTGTTCGAGGCTCTGCCCCACTTTCTCCTCTATAATGTTCAGTGTATCTGGTTTTATATGGAGGTCCTTGATCCACTTGGAATTGAGCTTTGTAAAAGGAGATAAGATTGGGTCGATTTGCATTTTTCTACATACTGACCACCAGTTGAACCAGCACTATTTGTTAAAAATGTTGTCTTTTTTGCACTGGATCGTTTAGCTCCTTTGTCAAATATCAAGTGATCATATGTGTGTGGGTTCATTTCTGAGTCTTCAGTTCTATTCCATTGATCTTCCTTCCTGTCTCTGTACCAATACTATGTAGTTTTTATCATTATTGCTCTGTAATACAGCTTGAGGTCAGGGATGGTGATTCCCTCCGAAGTTCTTTTATTGTTGAGAATAGTTTCCAGTATCCTGGGTTTTTTGTTGTTCCAAATGAATTTGCAAATTGCTCCTTCTAACTCTATGAAGAATTGATTTGGAATTTTGATGGGGATTGTATTCAATCTGTAGATTGCTTTTGTCAAGTTGGCCATTTTTACAATAATAATCCTGCCAATCCATGAATGGGAGATCTTTCCATCTTCTGAGAGCTTCTTCGATTTCTTTCTTCAGAGACTGGAAGTTTTTGCCATACAGATATTTCACTTGCTTGGTTAGAGTCACACCAAGGTATGCAATATTATTTGTGATTATTTTGAAGGGTGTCATTTCCCTAATTTCTTTCTCAGACTGTTTATATTTTGAGTAGAGGAAGGCTACTGATTTGTTCGAGTTAATTTTATATCCAGCCATGTTGCTGAAGTTGTTTATAAGCTTTAGGTTATAGGAGTTCTCTGGTGGAATTTTTGAGGTCGCTTAAGTATACTATTTTATCATCTACAAATAGTGATATTTTGACTTCTTCCTTTTTACTTTGTATCTCTTTGACCTCCTTTTATTGTCTAATTGCTCTAGCTAGAACTTTAAGTACTATGTTGAATAGATAGAAAGAGAGTGGGCAGCCTTGTCCAGTCTCTGATATTTGGGATTGTTCAAGTCTATCTCCATTTAGTTTGATGTTGGCTACTGGTTTTCTGTATATTGCTTTTACTATGTTTAAGTATGAGCCTTGAATTCCTGATCTTTCCAAGACTTTTAACATGAAGGATGCTGAATTTTGTCAAATGCTTTCTCAGCATCTAATGAAATGATCATGTGGTTTTTTTTCCTTTGAGTTTGTTTATGCAATGGATTATGTTGGT
The DNA here is from genome assembly GCA_019843815.1 of Montemys delectorum. Classification (NCBI taxonomy): domain Eukaryota; kingdom Metazoa; phylum Chordata; class Mammalia; order Rodentia; family Muridae; genus Montemys; species Montemys delectorum. The sequence continues at coordinate 4,660 of JADRCD010213095.1, forward strand.
GGATTTCCATATATTGAAACATCCCTGTGTCCCTGGGATGGAGCTTACTTGATCCTGGTGAATAATTATTTTGATGTGCTCTTGGATTGGGTTGGCAAGAATTTTCTTGAGTATTTTTGCATCAATGTCTATAAGGGAAATTGGTCTGAAGGTCTTTTTCTTTGTTTGGTCTTTGTGTGGTTTAGGTATAACCATAATGGTGGCTTCATAGAACTAACTGTATTGTGTTCCTTCTGTTTCTATTTTGCAGAATAGTTTAAAAAGTATTGGCATTAGGTTTTTTTAAAGGTCTCATAGAATTCGCCACTACACCCATCTGGTCCTGGCCTTTTTTGTTTGGGAGACTAATAATTGCTTCTATTTCTTTAGGGGTTATGAGACTGTTTAAATGGTTTATCTGATCCTGTTTTAACTTTGGCTCCTGGTATGTGTCTAGAAAATTGTCCATTTCATCCAGATATTCTAATTTTCTTGAGTATAAGCTTTTTTAGTAGGATCTGATGATTTTTTGAATTTCCACAGTTTCCATTGTTATGTCTCCCTTTTCATGTCTGATTTTATTAATTTGGATACTGTCTCTGTGCCCTATGGTTAGTCTGGCTAAGGGTTTATCTATCTTCCTCATTTCTTAAAGAACCAGCTCCTGGTTTTCTTGATTCTTTGTACTGTTCTTCTGGTTTCTATTTGGTTGACTTTATCCCTGAGTTTGATTATTTCCTGCCGTCTACTCCTCTTGGATATATTTGCTTCTTTTTGTTCTAGATCTTTCAGGTGTGCTGTCAAGTTGTTAGTGTAAGCTCTCTCCAGTTTCTTTTTGGAGGCACTTGGAGCTATGAGTTTTCCTCTTACCACTGCTTTCATTGTGTCTCATAAGTTTTGGTATTGTGTGTTTTCATTTTCATTAAATTCTAAAAATTCTTTCTTTATTTCAATACTTGACTAAGTTGTCATTGAATAGAGGTTGTTCAGCTTCCATGTATGTGGTTTTGCTTCTTTTTGTTGGAATTTAAGACCAGACCTAGTCCATGGTGGTCTGATAAGGTTCATGGGACTATTTCAATCTTCTTATATCTTTTGATGCCTGTTTTGTGACCAAGTATATGATCAGTTTTGGAGAAGGTACCATAGGAAAAATCTACCAACATGAACTCTCAATTCTGAACATCTATGCTCCAAATGCAAGGGCACCCACATTCATAAAAGAAACTTTACTAAAGCTCAAAGCACACATTGCACTGCATACAATAATAGTGGGAGACTTCAACACCCCATTCTCAGCAATGGACAGATCATGGAAACAGAAACTAAACAGAGACACAATGAAACTAACAGAAGTTTTTTCCAACCTTTTATTTTGAGGTAGTGTCTGTCTTTGTCACTAAGGTGGGTTTCCTGTATGCAGCAAAATGTTGGATCTTTGTTTACATATCCAGTCTATTAGTCTCTGTCTTTTTATGGAATTGAATCCAGTAATGTTAAGAGATATTAAAGAAAAGCAATTGTTACTTCCTGTTATTTTTGTTGTTAGAGGTGGAATTATGTTTGTGTGGCTATCTTCTTTTGGCTTTGTTGAAAGAAGATTACTTTCTTGCTTTTTCTAGAGTGTAGTTTCCCTCCTTGTATTGAAGTTTACCATCAATCATCCTTTGTAGAGCTGGCATTTGTGTTCTCTTAGGGTCTCTATGACATCTACTCAGGATCTTCTGGTTTTTATAGTCTCTGGTGAGAAGTCTGGTATAATTCTGATTGGTCTGCCTTTATATGTTACTTGATCTTTTTCCCTTACTGCTTTTAATATTCTTTCTTTGTTTTGTGCATTTGGTGTTTTGATTATTATGTGATGGGAGGAATTTCTTTTCTGGTCCAGTCTGTTTGGAGTTCTGTAGGCTTCTTGTATATTTATGGACATCTCTTTCTTTGGGTTAGGGAAGTTTTCTTCTATAATTTTGATGAAGATATTTACAGGCCCATTACATTGGGAGTCTTCACTCTCTTTTCTACCTAGTATCCCTAGGTTTGGTCTTTTCATTGAATCCTGGATTTCCTGGATGCTTTTGGTTAGGAGCTTTTTGCACTTTACATTTTCTTTGACTGTTGTGTCAATGTTTTCTTTGGTATCTTTTGATCCTGAGATTCTCTCTTCTATCTCTTGCATTCTGTTGGTGATGCTTGCACCTATGACTCCTGCTCCCTTTCATAGGTTTTCTAACTCCAAGGTTTTCTCCTTTTGTGATTTCTTTATTGTTTTTATTTCCATTTTTAGATCTTGGATCATTTTGTTCATTTCCTTCACCTGATTGATTGTGTTTTCCTGTAATTTTTAAAGGTATTTTTGTTTTTCCTTTTTAAGGGCTTCTACCTGTTTATCTGTCTTCTGTATTTATTTAAGGGTGTTATTTATGTCCTTGTTAAAGTCCTCTATCATCATCATGAGAAGTGATTTTAGATTCAGATCATGCTTTTCAGTGTGATGGTGTATCAAGGATTTGTTATGGTGAGAGAATTGGGTTCTTATGATGCCAAGTAACTTTGGTTTCTGCTTGCCTCCCCCCATTTGATTATCTCTAGTGCTACTTTCCCTTGCTATATCTGATTGGAACCTGTCCTTTCTGTGATACTGGTTGTGTCAGACCTCTCCACAGCTGTATCTGTGATCCTGAGATCCTAGGTCTGTCAGAGTTCCTGGGAGTCAAGCTGCCCCTGGGACCCTGAGATCCTGGTGTGACCAAGTTCCTGGGATCCTGGGAGTGTTAGAGAGCCCAGGAGGGGAGCTTCCTTTGGGTGTTGTGGGACTGGCTGAGGAGTTTGTGCCCAAGATAAACTGGTGCAGACCAGAAGGAACCACTGATCTGGCTGAGTTCCTTTGTCCCTAGATCCCTCTGGTCCCAGGTACTCCTGGTGGTGTTGGAATAGATGTTGTGTCCACCTCACCTAGATCCCAAAGAGTGCCTGGGAACTGAGGTTCCTCTGGGTGTGGCAGGACTCCTGAAATATATTTTTTAAAGCATATTTTAGAGGCTTATTGGTCCATGATTTTAAGCTGAGATAATATTTTTAAATGTATAAGCTAATAGTTGATCAAGCAATACAAATTCTTTGTATTGCTCATATGAAGGATTATTTCTAATACCTAATGCTTGAAAACAGCTTAACTGTTTTCAGTAAAATATTGGTAAAATAGACAGCATGGGGAAACACACCTTTAATCTTAGTACTATGGAAGAAGGGCCAACTTGGTATACATACTCAGTTCAGGGGCCATCCAGAGCTACAAAAAAGGAGTGACCTTTTTTTTCTTTCTTTTTTTGGATGATTTATTTATTTACATTTCAAATGTTATCCCCTTTCCCGGTTTCCCCTCTAGAACCACCCTGTCCCACTCCCCTCCTCCTGCTTCTATGAGAATGATACCCCCTCATTCACTGTCCCCTCCCCACCCTGGCCTTCCTACATTGGGGCAATGAGCCTTCACAGGATCTAGGGCCTCTCCTCTCATTGATGTTGTTCTTAAAAAAAAGGAGCATTGGTCAACTACATGATGCTATATGCAAATCATATGACTTTCAAAGAGGATGATACATTTTATAAAGTGTCAAACACTAATAACATCAACTATGTCTTTCTAGTACAAAATTATTATATTTCCTATGTGAATACATTTGAAGAACTGACATGCAAGTGACTACAGAAGCAGTGGAGTGCCATGACTTTATGGACATGTGGCCTTTTACTTACGGTTTACAGTTTTGACTGGTAACATCGGGTTGACTCTCTCTGGTGTGGTAGCATTGTCTTCATCTGTCACATACTCAAAATTAATGATGAACATCATAGCCACACCCTCTTGGTTCTTTACTGGGATTATGTGAGTGTTACAAATAAAAGTGGAACCTAAGGAGAGGAAAAATAAATATCAGATCAAAAATATACCTTCCATGTTAACTACCAGTAAAAATAAAATTGAAGTGTATTCCTATAAAATTTTGGTTGAGATAATCTCTGATACTCAATAAAATAATTTACCTTTTATGTATTCTAAATATATACTTTATATACACACACACAAAAAGTATACAGTGTAATCCAGTTACTACTACATTGTGGAAATAATATCAAACCTCATTAACTTTTACTGATAACTTTAATAGCTAATATATGAAAATATTTTTAAGATTCTAGAAAACATTACCAGCCATTTCCTACATATTAGCATAAATCTGTGTCTGTATGAAACAGGCTTGTATAAACAGTGAAGAGATGCCCATTTTATAGCATCATGATTTTGGAATTCAAAAGTTCTCTTTTTTCTTAATTTCATGGACACAGTAAACAACTGGCTAACAAATGTGTTGCAATAAGTGAAAAAATATGCAGCATCTAAAGATAGTCCTTTTATTTGGTTATAATTTGTTAGGAAAATGGAAATTATATATATTATTGTATTAATTTTTCCTGTGTTACTGCTAGCTACCAATGTTGATCCGCCTACACAATCTTTGCCATCCATGATCTATGGAGTACAGTTTTGAGAAGTTTAATTTCTGTAAACCTCTTGCTTCTGTCTGATTTCGTGGAGTTGACTCCTAGTAACCCTCCAAACAGCTCCTTTTCATCCTTATCATCTGAATATTTGCTCTATTTAGTCAAAGGGAGAGAAATCTTAAAAGCTATGGGTTTATTTCAGTCAGTTGAAAATGCAAAACCTTCAAAATAGGATCTTGATCTCTCATGTGATAACATGTAGCATGATTAATCTCATTTTGTAGAGAATAGTTGAGAATATACTGAGGAAAATTATGTAGCAATGTCAAAATTAAAAGAAGTGTATGAAGGTTAGGTTGACCAGAGACTTTAGGTGGATAGTGAGATAATGCTGGACACCTGGAAACTAGGAATAAAGGGATGGGCAGAGAGCACAAAGTTTGAACCAAGAGCTTCAGCGTCTATAAGAACCACAAGGTACTGACATTCATTAGTGGCATAATATATAGATTCTACTGCAAGCAAAAGAAGCAGTGAATAAAGCCCTTTCCTTCTTGAATCATTGCTCATGCTACCAGAGCTGAGAAAAGAAGCTGCTTCTGATGCTGCTGCTATAGATGGAGGATGGAGGGTTTGGTGGGTGGAGGGCTGAATACTTACTACGTGTTAAGTTGTTCCAATGGCTTCTGATTTCTAAAGTAACTGAGTTACTTTAGAGCAATACTCTTTGTACTTTAGAGATACCAATGTGTTAATTATAATTTAGATTTCCAAATACTAGTAGCCTCCCAAATTTGAAATAGAATAGACCTTAATATAATGTCAAATTTTATATAATGGTAGCCCACAGTTTACAGATGCTTTAAAAAAAAAACCCTGCTTCAAGAATGATTTGCTGCACCTCCAGTCTTCAGCTGTATCTTCAATTCATCTAATAAAACAGTTAGCTAGAGCACTTGTCGAAGTTTCCATGGTAACAAACAGGCCGACTTTAGTAAACACAAAATAAGCAATTTAAGAGTGCTCCATTAGAACTAAATATAGAAGTGCTTCAGGCCAGGCATCACAATGCACACTGGTAAAACAGTATGAAGAGATGTGAGAAATAGCCATTATGTACTTTCTTAATGGATCAAAATACATAGCGATTCTGCCACTTAAAATGACATTTCCTGCATCATTTAGAATATAATTGTGAATTCACAGATTTGTTATTCAGCAGTTTCAAATATTTCAACATTTGAGGTATACTTCTGATTGTGAAACAAAATATAAAAAAAATCTGAAAAATCAATAAATAAAAGATGCAAGGATAGAGATCTAATAGGTCTGCAACAGAACAAAGTTGTTTCACACTGGCTGATAAAAGGAAAATCATGCCCTTCCATACAAATGCTTAAAATTTACAGTCGAGTACTGAAAAGCAAATAATTATCATGCTTCAGGAAAACAGTTCTGTGCATGTAATATCAGCTCCACACCTCATTGCATATGTATAATTAATCTGAGATTTATTGCTTACTACTATTCCTTCCTACATGCTTCCATTAAGTAATATATCCTTTTTACTGTCTAGTGAAAACTCAACATTTACAAGCTTTTCAGTTTTAGAGTTTTTTGGGTAGTGGATATATCCATCAATCTTTAGTAGCCTCTGGAAGCCACACAGTGAAAGGAAAGACACAGGATATTAGAAGAGGAAATCATATGGAATGTATTTTAGCTTGTATGATTCTACAACATTCAATGACTGTTGACTTATCATGCCTGTTTAATATTTTTTTCCTAAATAAAATGGTAGAAGCAAAAAGGAACAGGAGCATAATCCATGCAATGTTATTTTAAAATTGAAGAAAACCAGACATACTCAATGTTGTTTAAATAGCATTAAATTGAGGAAAAATTTAAACTCTGTTAAAATGTATCATGCATTCAAATGAAATTAATAGTGTTTGTTAAAAAGCAGATTATTTACAATAACATTATTCATTATTTATACAAGCATGCATGTGATTATGTTGCACTAATATTAGTTAGACTTGGGTTCATTTCCATATTTTGTTTCCTGAGTGAAAAATCTTTCCAAGGTGAAAAAAGGCCATTTAGGAAGAACAGTGTTCATTTTAATAAAATTTTAAGAAATTGAAAATTTTAAACTCTTGTTATTAGTCAAGAAAGGCATGGTGATTTGAACCGAATAACAATTGCCTCTTTATTGATAAATCAGTGGCTTACACTCAGCTGTATTATAAAATGAAAAGCCATGATTTAATTTTTTGAGTGCATTTTACATCTGTGATGTGTATTCACAGGGCATCCTGTGAGGAACAACATGGAGGTCAGAGTGACTATACCAGAGTATGGTAGCTACAGAGTGTGTGGGATTGTCAAGGGAAATGAAAAACTGCAAACCATGTATGATCTGGAACTTCCCTCTTGGTTAGAAAGCACTGGGAATTTCATGCAAAGTTTGCTTTCATCTGGTTTAAAACTATTGCTCTCAAGTGTATGCAAACAATGGCTTGTTGAGAACTCCAGAAGACACTTTAGGGAAATACCATATTACGCCTAGCAAGCGAGTCTAATAGTTTATACTACAGAGATGTGGGTGAAAGCTGCTAAGGTGAAGCCTGAAGTGTGCTCAACAAGAAGAATGCCATACTATTTCTTAAACTGGGACAGAGAAAGAGAGGAACTGGTTTTGAGGAGTGTATGTATTCATAGGGTTTTGAATATGGTAACTATAAAAGAGCCTGCTGGATATCTAAGTGGAGATGTTGAGAATGTAAGCACCAGGGGTTTCAGTTCAGTTCAGTTTAGGCATTTGTCCAAGTCAGAGTTATGAATCTGGAAGTCATTAGGGAAAACATTGCATTTCAAGGATGGATGGGGGTAGTTAGGATAAAGAAAGTTTGTTGCTTATCTCAGAGGTATGCCACAATCAAAGGAAAGACAAACTGGACTCTATAAAATTCATGGAGGCACACACAGTGAAGTGGGAGGAAAATCAAATTTGTAGGGCATCAGGATTTCAGAGCCAGCAGTATTCCTAAAGGAGAGCTCTGGAAGCTTTTGCTGATAGGCATCATGAGACCCTACCAAACACGCACCCCTTTAGAAATATTTTCATAGAATTGTGGCCATGTAACTGTTTGGATGCATTCAAGTGTGAATGGAAGTATAAGAAATAACACCTGATCATAGAAGATTCTTTTTAATAGTTTTGCTAAATCAATGAAATGGTCATGGTTTAGCACAGGCCAGTAGCTAGAGAAGAATTTAAGGTATAATTTTTGTTAGAAGCATTATGGGATATTTCTACACTTTTACAAGGTACATTGAACTATTTTCAAGTAACTCTAGCCAAACTTTGTTTACATTAAATCATTTTATTACTTAGGTTCAAGAAAGGTCTAATTCTATTTCAAGACATTTTCTTAGCTTTGCTTTGCTCCATGTTGATTTCCTCTGCACACAGTACCTGTAAAAACATGATAACCCCTGTTGTTGTTGAAGAGCACTAGTTCTGTAACTGGAACATCTGCCTCTGAGTCCTTCTTCCACTCTTTATTTACAAAGTAACTCTCTTGTTAAACCTAATTTTGCGGGCCAGCTCATACTTTACGTATCTGTATCTTGTAAATAATTTTTATGTTTAAACCTGTTCTTGGAATCAAATGAGTTAATACCCACATAGCAAGGTGTTAGGATAGAATTATTTATATATAATATGTTATATGATGGTAGAATAGACCAAGCCATTCTCATTAGATTTCCATTCCGGGACCAAAATCAACTTGGGAAGGAAGGATTTTATTTAGTTTACACTTGCATATCACAGTCCATCACTGAGGGAAGTCAGGGAATAATTCAAGCAAGAACATGAAGCAGGAACTGAATAAAGCAAAGACTCTAGAGAAATGCTGTTTACTGGTTTGCTTCCAGACTCATTTTCAGATGCCTCCTTATGCAACAAAGACATCCTGTCTAGGGATCACACCCTGCCTAGAGGCCTGTGCCCTTTCCATCAATTGGAAATGAAGAAAATGTCTCAGAGACATATCTATAGGACACAATGGAGAAGGCAGTTCTTTAAAAACAGGCTAATTCTTTCTTTCCACAGTTTTCTAGTTTCTATTTAGTTGGGAAAATCTAGCCAGTAGATCAATAACTGTGATGAGACTAATCTACCTCTAACTCTGCAAATTTACAAGCCATCAAACTTATTCCACAGACATAAAGCAACCTGGGAATGGGAAGGAGGCTGGTAGAAAGGGTATGAGGAAAAAAGTTATTTGGGGAAAGCTGGCTTGGAGTTTCCCTCATCCCATCTCAAGAACTTGCATGGAAGGTCATGTATAAAACATAAACTTTTAAGGGTCCAAGGAACTTTAAAGGTGACCTCCAGAGAGGAGAAAGCCTCATCTTAGAGGCAGTCTCTTCATTTTGAATAGAAAGACATGTTACAAAATCAAAGGAAATATTGACCCCATACAAGTAGAAAGTTCTTGGTCACTAATGACTGACAGTAGACTTATGCAGGAGAAATGTAAAAACCAAGTCAAATTGGTACTTGGCTTTCTGTATGGAATACTCCTTCCTTTCTTTCTTTGTTTCTTTCTTTGTTTCTTTCTTTGTTTCCTTCTTTGTTTCTTTCTTTGTTTGTTTCTTTGTTTGTTTCTTTCTTTCTTTCTTTCTTTCTTTCTTTCTTTCTTTCTTTCTTTCATTTATCCATTCATCTTTCACTACCATCTCCTGGCCTCCAGAGTGCAAGTGTGTAATCTTTTATATATCAATAAGGAGAATTGTGAAAGTCACCAATATTTTTAATGAACTGAGAATTACATAATTGATCACCACTTCCAGAGGAAAATTTAAAGAGGGCAATAGGATTGAAGGAAAACTAATAGACAGCCATCAGATAGCCTCCATTAGAAGAACTATTTTGATTTTGTATTCAAGACATTTTAGAAATCCCAAATCCATTTGGCCTGTCTCCTAATATGAATGTCACCACTGGTCACATTAGGACTCAATGAAAGGGTCATATGATGAAATATTGGAGGATAACTAGAGGAAACTGCTGATTGGAGAGTTATGTGACTTCATTTGGCTATGCACATATTAATAAACTCTTCTCTATAGAGATCTACTGTAGATGCTGTGATTAACTCTGGAATGGGCCATAATTAGGAATGAGTAGAGGAAAGTTACTGCTTTTAACTTACTATAAAAAGCCTTGGTGAGGAAAGCACATCTCAGTAAATAATTAAGGAAACCTGTGGACTATAAGAATTCTTAAGAAAATTCAGGGGAAGGTCAGCAATAAAAACAGAGACTCTACTGTGGATTGGGCTGTGCTTCGGTAGACTCTACACGCTGAAACCATTATGTGACTTTATTTGGAGATAGTTCTTTCAAGGAGTAAAATAAGATTATAAGTAAAATTTTAATTCAGTGAACTTCTCCCTTACAAAGAGGGAGAAAACAAAGGGGTGCCCCTGGCACAGGAGAATGTCAGGCTACATAGTAAAGGATAACCATTTATAACCCCAAACTGCCAGCTTTAACAATGAGGGAGAAGATCCTGTTATGTAAGTACGTATTTGTGTTATATTGTTTCAGCAGCATGAATAGAATATTATAGCCTCAACTTGGAGTGGGTAGGCAAGTGGTGCCAGTGTGGCTGAAGCAGATTAAGCTGGGGTGCCTTGAAATGACTTTGGCTGATAGTGTGAACCCACATCATGAACTGAGGAAGATGATGGCTTTGGAGGATTAATGCAATAAAGGACATGTGACTTCTTTGACATTTTACTATAAGTGCTTAATGTCTTTTGGTAACAGCCACCTCCTCTTTTTATTTTCATATCTTTATAGTTATTTTTTTGGTGACCCTGTGAGTTTAATTAAGGTTGCTTATAGAAACATCTGTAAGAGGTTATCAGGCCTGTTATCTCTGCGCTGTCTAACTAACTGCACACCAGAATATACTTTATAAAGCGGGAAAGATGGATGAGTGCCGTGGGAGACTTTCTCTTGCTGTTTCGGGAGTTTAGGCTCTGGGTGTTAAGGATGTGACACGTTTTTCTGAGAACGAGAGTGTCTTATGAGGAAGTACTTCACTGTACAGAGAACTTAGACAAGGGCTGCTGTAGCTATTAGTGATGCGACAAGGAAAATCTAAGTTCAAAGATGTAGGAGCTGTATATTTGATGGAAGAGACAGAGGGACATTTAGAAAGACTATTAAATAACTCTTCTCCAACATCATATCAACAAAAATAAATGAAGCAGTCAGTTCAAGTGAGCACATACAGCCTGTTTGGTCTGATGGATTAGGTCTAACTTGACTGGTGTGGGAGGTATGCAGCTATCAGTAGAGCAGTGGCCATTTTTCTTATTTCCCAACCATTTTGCTAACTCTAAAGGAACATGCTGAAAACAAACAGGAGGAACCCATGTGAGTTAATAAAAATGCCTTATCCTGATACATTATAAATGAAAACACACTTTAAAAGTCAATGTATCTAGTGATAGCTTATAGTTAAGAAAAAAAATCCTTAACAAGATAAATGTATTCACTTCCCATCATAATTAGTTATAATCATAAACAAATTTATATGGTTTGTGTCCTTAATGGAGCAACAAGGAACTGCAATTGTCTTTTCAGACTTTTTCTATATAAATATTATCTATCCATTGCATATCAATTTTTTTAAAAAATGGCAAATTTGTCTAATTTATATAAATTTGGGACTGACATTCATGTTCTGTTATTTGATAATAGTAAATGTCTCATGTATCAGCACAAATAATTTATATGTATTTATGTCTGATTTAAATAATTTTAAATGTACAAAATAACAAGGTTGTACTACTTTTGACATTGTATCTTTGTATACATATATGACTACCACTTATCCAACTCTTGTGGGTTTTTTTTTTACAATTTTTAAAGTTCTTTTTATTAAAAAAAAACCTTCATAGTGGCATTGTTTAATAAACATTGATAATAACCTGGGTTTTAAATTTTCTTTATACTTAGTTTTTATTGCATTTAAAAATTGTATATATATGTGTGTGTGTATGTGTGTGTGTGTGTGTGTGCCTTGTACATACATGTTCCTGAGGATGGATATATATATATATATATATATATATATATATATATATATACATATATATATATGTAAGTGTGTATACTCCTATGTAGCTGGAGGCCGGAGATCAATGTTAGGAGATTTTCTCAATTGATCACTACTTTGTGTTTTGAGACACAGTTTCTCATTGAACATGGAAGCTTTTGATTACACTTATCAATACTAGCTGGCCAGGAAGACTCAAGTTTCCTGTCTCTGCCTCTGTGGTACTAGGATTACAACTGTACACTACCACACCAGCCTGGGGCAGCAAGGGGAGGGGTGTGCAGTAGATGGGATTCTGAATTGAGGTCTTCTTGCTTATATAACAAGCAATTGACCTGCTTGGACATTTCTCCAAACCCTTGTTACATCTCTAAGTCATCTCTGATCTCTATTATAGCTGCTTGCACAGTTACTTCCTCGTGACATGAAAGACTCTTATGTCCTCAGTTTATGAGGCATCACCTGGAAGAAGCTGACAGATAATGCTGCAATGTGTATTATGTGCATAGCTGGAGGTCCTGAGGCATAAGGGGTAGGAGGGTTGGCAATACTGTCTACAGTTTCCATGTAGAAATGGCTCCTTCTATCTCTCCGATTGTTTATTTTATTTGTTCAGTTTACATCCCTCTCACTGTCCCCTCCCAGTCACCCCTCCCACATTCTCTCCTATTCTCCTCCCTTCTCCTCTGAGCAAGTGGAGGCCCCCTGATCCCTCTACCCCAGGACATCAAGTCTCTGTGAGGCTAGGCACACCCTCTCCCTCTGAGGCCTGATTCTTGTCTTTTCACCTTACATAAGTTTCTTAATAAATGTCTGCAAGAATTGCATTCCTTATCTGTAAAGTGAACAAAGAAATGGACAGTTGGCTATATCACAGTGCTCTTGGTAAGACAAAATGAGATAACACATTTAAACACTTAGCAAGGAACTTGGCATATAAGACACGAAAGAGAAGTGAATACGATTGTCATTAACTGTGGGAAAGTATTTTTTTCCATTTAAAGTAGTAGATAAGCATCTTCCAAAGGCTCACTTGTGTCTAGAAGACATTTATCTCAGAAATAAATTTAGATATGAACTTACCAATGTAATATAGTTAGCTTTACATGAGTAGATGAACCAGAGAACTACCAGAATGGGGGTGATGTCATAGCAGAGGATGGACCTAATCCTAGTTAATGCCCATTGTAGGTTTCTTTAACTATGTGGTGATAAAGCTCTAGTTTAATTCTTAAAAATTTCCTGTCTTTGTAAAGTATCCCATAATACAAACAGTGTAATTCAGTGATTACAAGAGTATACTTAAAATGTTTTTTTGCAATAGCAATGTGTGAATTATTTTGCATTTTAAGCACATTTTGCTTAGAAGGGGGAACAAAATACCCATGGAAGGAGTTACAGAGACAAAGTATGGAGCAGTGACTGAAGGAAGGACAATCCAGAGACTGCTCCACCTGGGAATCCTTCCCATATTCAATCATCAAATCCAGACACATTATGGATGCCAACAAGTGCTGGCTGACAGGAGCCTGATATAGCTGTCTACTGAGAGGCTCTGACAGTGCCTGACTAATACAGAAGTAGAGGCTCACAGCCACCCATTGGACTGAGTACAGGGTCCCCAATGAAGGAACTAGAGAAAGGACCCAAGGAGCTGAAGGACGTTCCTAAGGGACGTTCGTCCCTTACGACGAACAACAATATGAACTAACTAGTACCCTCAGAGCTCCCAGGGACTAAACCACCAACTAAAGAATAAACATGGTGGGACTCATGGCTCCAGAAGCATATGTAGCAGAGGATGGCTTTCTTGCTCATAAATGGGAGGAGAGGCCCTTGGTTCTGTAAAGGTTAATGCCCCAGTGTAGGGGAATGCCAGGGCCAGAAAGTGGGAGAGGGTGGTAAGCAGAGGGAGTGGGGAGGAAACAGGGTTTGTTTTTTGCTTTTGTTTTTGATATTTTTTGGACGGGTAATCAGGAGAGAAGATATCATTTGAACTGTAAATAAAGAAAATATCTAATAAAGAAAAAATAAATATCATGAGCTATGTATTATCATGAGCTATGTATATGACAGTTAGGCAAGATGAACCTGATTTAGGTATTTGAGAGATGGCCAGATGAATGTTCTTTGTGGAAAGCATTTTCAGTTAAATAACAACATATTTACTTTAGTAGAAAAATAAAAGCATACATTTTTTTTCTTTTTTTTTTCTCTTTTTCCTTTTTTCCCTCCCCAGTCCACATGATCTTCTCTAAGGTTAGTTTAGAGTCTAGGTACAAGGGAGACTTGGAGGTATAGACCTGGTTTTGCATTTGCATACACTTTTTAAAACGCCATCACAAGCATTTCAAAATTTCCAACTTTAAATGTAGAAATTTCATGAGCTATATTTAAAGAAATATTTTTCATTGTCTTTGATCAGGAGTGATTTCCCTCTCATTTACACTATTGAGTATATGAGAATTTACAATTTTTAAAATTGATTTGTTGAATATCACTCCTAGCCATTAAAACATTTCCAGTAAGATTTATGTTCAGATGTTAAGTTCAGATGTTCTCTTTAATAATCAACTTGCAAATTTGATTATAGGAAAAACTTATCAGTGACCAGTTGCAAATAAATGACTTGACATTTGAAATTCAAAGAAAACTTACATTTTGCCCTATTGATAGTTAAGAATGTCCTTAAAGATGAACTATTAACATTACCAGGTACTCTGACTTCCTTCATTTGGAGGTTTGATACACTGACTCAGTATAGTAGACAAATGTGAGCACAGACTGGAACTGATATTCAATGCTATATTCATTCTTTGGAAAGACTAAACCTACATTTATGGTTAGAAAATTTGGGGTATGTTTGTGATGGCTTTTTAAAGAATGTAAACTTTTATTTTTCTACTGAAGTAAATATTTGCTTATTTAGCTAAAAGTGCTTTCCACAAAGAATATTCCTCTGACTACCCCTCAAATACCTAAACTAGGCTCATCCCACCCAAACTGTCATTTGTTCAGTCAAGTGGCATTAACACTTGAATGACTGAGGATATAAACAAATGTGCACATCATGTTATGTGTACAGAATATCAAGATCAGAAGACAATGAAAATCCAGGGACCATTGAACCCACTATGCTTATATGATTGCTAACTATTTTACAAATGGTTGGATGTGTGGCAAATTCTGTCCATGAGTTTCTGTGCTTATTTAAATGAACTATTGTTTTTTATTTGGGGGCTTTGCTCTTCAATATTTGTGGGTTTTTTTTGTTGTTTTGTTGTTGTTGTTGTTGTTTTGGTTTTTTTTTTTTTTTTTGTTATTTTCTGCTTGCAAAGGGACCAAAGTTAAAAAGTAATATTGGCATCTCTTAGAATGAGTAACTATACTTTTGACAAATTTAGCCAGGACTTATGTGCTAGGTATTTGCAGTTTAATAAGTAAGTACTGTCTTACAAACTGGAAGTAGTACAAACATGATCAGAAACATGGATTTAGGGCTAGGATAGGTTCAATGGTGTTGTGCTTGCATGAAAACAGGGCATGTCCTAAGACATTCAGAGCTCCACATTTTCCCCACAGTTCTGTTCCAGTATATGTCTTTGGGATACTCTTCATTACTCCTTACAACACAATGACAATTTTAAAAATAACAAAGTCATTACAAATAAACTCAGGCCTCATCTGTAAATTCCAAGCAATGAGTAAGGACCACATTTAAGCCCTTTAGGTATGCTAGGAACACATTTTAATAAAATGAGAAAGAAGTGAAATTAAAGTTTTAATAATTATTTTATTTTGTACCTTGACCTTCTCATGTTTTCAAATAAAATATCCTATCCACTTAAGCACCATAGATTAGAATTTAAACTTTCTTTTATTGTGCCCACACTACTTTTGCAGACTAGGAGCAGGAACATAAACACATTAGAGGAAATCAGGATTCCAGAGTCTGTTTCTAGTATGGTATTCTGCATGATCAACCTTGTTGGGAAGCACCCTATCCCCCTCAGGCTTTGACACCAGGCCTCAGGGCAAGTGGCTGCTACCGATGTTCTCTGTACCCTAGGGATGTGTGAGCCATGTGCCTGCAGCAGATGACTGATGGCTGGGATTTATTTTCAATGCTTTATCTTGCTTGGGATATGTTTTACAAAGACAGCAAAAGAAGGGGTCTACATTTAGTGCTATTTCATGTCTAACATATTTCTGGATATATTACACAGCCTGCTATTTTTTAAATTGACAAGAGAGTAACTGCTATGGTTCAGTTGCTCATAGACTATGGAGACAGTAAAGGGGTATAGGTTGAGTGTAATATGATATGTTTTTCTGAGTGACAGTGTACATCTCTAGTGTAGGTGACAAGCTAAAGCTTCTGTGATTACCCTGTTCTCCAGGTGTTAACTGCTGGGTCTGACAGTTGTTTAATCTTGGGATAAATTACTTAAGAGCTCTAGAAGTTTATCTTCATTTATAAATGGAAACTATTACAGCTGAATTCATGGGGTGATATTGTGATAATTGAATTATCCAACAGATATAAAAAGATTATAACATCACCTTTGTACAATGAAAATGTATGATTATATCAAAAGAGAAACATCAAAGAATAATTGTGTGTTTTCTTGCTAGCAGATCATTAACAAATAGACAGGACTGATAGTATGAGAGATAAGAGATAAGGTGCTTATAATATGCAATTTGCTCCTGTGAACTTCTGATTGTTTACACGCCAAATTTCCTTTTCTGCCATCTTATAGCTTAACAGTTGCTTTTTGAGACCTTGATGGTATTTCTCAACATATCCTGAGTCTTTGCCTTTCTACACATTTACCAGTCTGTGCGTTCATTCAAGACTGCTTGGATACTTGCTGACTTCAAAAGACATAGAACACCTTGTGTTCAGATAAAAGAACACATCTCAGCTCCTGGGAAGAGGTTTTTTTATTTTTAAGTAATTTAAGTAATTTCTGTGTACATCTGCTGTTTATTCATAACAAGAAATAGGTGAATATAAGATTTAGAATAAACTGCATCCTCTACAATTCAAGCCTTTGACTATTCTGAACAATAACATTCATCTGAGCATCAATGGCTTCTTTTGCCTGATGCCCCTGATGCTGATTATGTGCATGTGTCAATGTGTGTTTCTTTACTTAATCTACCTCATTTAGTGAGAACTTTCTGGAAATAAAACTCTGTAAAAAGAAGTCCCTTGGTGGAGTTTAGGCTCTTAGGTAAGCAATTTTGATGTCATTGGAGACTTTTATTATACCTCAAGTGGTAAAGAACTGAAAAAATTGGTTGAATGAACACAGTGATGAGACTGTAACAGATACCATGAAAGCAAAACAAAGAGGGAGACTAAAGTTTTAAGATGGAAAGGATTCATTTCCCCCACCCCCTTCTCTTACTGTCAATGTTAGAAACAAAGAAAACATCTAATAGTATAGTATTGGTGTTAATAAAACAAGGAAGCTGATAGAATTTAGTCATCTAATAACATCATTAGGAAGACAAAGGAAGGCTTTGTTTTAGAATTTCAGATAACAACTTTTTTTTAAAACTTCATTGATTGATTGATACTTATTTATTGAGACAGAGCTTCTATATCTCCTTAGCTGGATTGGACATGATGGCTACAAATTCAGAGATCTGCCTACCTCTGCCTCCTGAGTGCTAGGTTTAAAGTCATGTACCACTATGCCTGGCTTGGCAATAATTTCTGTTAACTACTGTTTTTTTTTTTTTCTTTGATAATGTGTTACAATGTATTTCGATCATATTCATATTCAAATTTTGACTGAATTTGATTTTAATAATATTATATTCTCTCCCTTCCTTTCCTCTCCTCCCTTTCTATTCCTTCCCCTCCCCTTTTCTCCTCTTCTGTTTACTTTGGGAGCAGAGTCTTGGTATATAGCCCAGATTGGTGCTGAACTTGGTGATCTTCCTGCATTATTGGTATGAGTGCTTGGATCATAGGCATGTGTTACCACATCATGCTCATTGCTATTTTCTCTCTCTTTTTTTTTTCTTATTTTTTGTATTTTTGGAACTTGGGAATGTATATATGACATTTCATCTTGTGAGTTTTGTGCAAGGCTTCTAGGTCATGTGAAATCAAATTGTATCTTATTGCAAGAATATTTCCAAACAAGTTTAAGAAGTCAAACTGGTATGGAATGCATGGCAAACTCTGGTGATATTGATCATTCCTTGGTGCCAAGTTTTGGGAAAATTAGTTGATTAATGTCATAAGTTGTTCTTAAGCAGCAACTTAAAAGAAGGAATCAAGATGCAATCCTAATATAATTTTACTTTATGTCATCAGTTTGTTCTTCCAGGCTGTCTTTCCATCCTTTCTGCTGCTGATAGGCACAACATGCTTCAGAGACTAGCCCTATATGCCCCACTAGTTCCTTTTGCTTTGTAGGCAGTGGTAGTTGTAAGAAAGAAACTGGAGAGAGGTGGAAGAAAATGATGTTAGGTTGCTTATTCCCAAGATGTTTCCCATGGTGTTTCCATGAACTAGCTATATCTTTCACAAAAGTTCATTGTTTACACGGTGCTTGGCATATAGCTGTGTTTACATCCTACTAACAACTATTCCCTCTGTCCATGTTTTCTAGTGCTCTTGTTGAGTTATCTTTTGCTTTCCTTGAACTTATTGATATATTTAGAAATTAACTTTTCAGGAATGCTCCTTAAAGTCCCAATTTTAATGTTTAAATCTTGTTTTAAGCCAGGATAAAATATATTATCAGACAAGTAAAATAAATGAAATGTTGATAAGCAAGTATAACATACTTAAAAAGTAAATACAGAAAAATATACTATGGTAACAAGAATCACTTAGATAGGTATGTTATTAAAGGCAAAATTCACTAGCAAGCTCAGTTAGGCTTGATAATAATGATGAATCCCCAATTTTATTCATCAAGAATTTGTAGAGACCTGAGTCAGACAGATGTTGCTATCAGTCTTTTAGGTTTGAGAAATGACTTTCTAAGATTAAAATTTCCTTAGAACTTCAAGATGAAGTTTTAGTTCTTAGCAGTGGTCAGGCGAATGGTAAATTAGCAGGCAGCGACTTTTCCATGAGTGCATTCAACATTCTAATGAAAGTGAGGGGAACTCAGAATGTCCATCAGAACAGCAGTACTCAGTAACAAAAAAGAACAGAAGAAACTTCAAACTGACTTGATCTAAATTATTCAGAACCTGCCCATTATTGTCCCTGTTGGGAAATCCTGAACTATTTTTAAAGCATCACAATGTATTCCCAACAAAATGACTTGACCATAAATCTTTCATGATTAAATGGCAGGGCTAATATACGTGAATGAAGTAAAAGCTAGCCAAAACCAACAAAAAGTCAGGTATTTTCCAAAGTGAAGAAAAACTCAGAGGTGGTAAAGAAACATGGAAGAGTTTAAAGTCAATGGGAAGTAAAAAGCCAAAAATAATTTAAGAAACACCTGGAATATTTTCTAAGTCATTAATTAAAATAGTAAGAGTTTAGAATCATTAAAAAAAAAAAAAAAAGAGAGTGAACAAGTTTGGGTCGTTGAAGATGAACTCGGTATCAAAAGAAAGTTAGCTAAAAACATTGTATGAGGCATGGAAGTCATCTTAAAACCATGAAATAGGAAAGTAGATCACATTAATTGCTTGCACAAAACAGTAAAAATAAATCTCTTCCCGTGATCAATGTTTAAAGTGCTCTGAGTTTGGTGCTAGTGGCCTAAGTATGTAATTTATTATTCTACTGATCAATATGCTGGCCCATGTGATTTCTATAATAAGCACTTGAGAGAACAACAGCTCAGACCAGCAGCTCTTTGCCAAGCAAGTGGCTGGCAACAGAAATAAATTGTGAGGCCACTGCGGACTGTTGAGAACAAAGTGTGAGTGAAAAGATTTTTTTTTTATTTTTTCTATAAGATAAATTCTTGTCTCTCTCTCTCTCTTTTTGTACTGGACGTATTTGCATTTAAATAAAATGCAAGTAGAATCAGAAAAAAAAAAAGGAAAAGAAAGCAGAAGAGAGGACTTCAACAGCAATTGTTATTAGGGGGCCTGGTCTTCCAAGGGAAGAAATTATAGTTGCCCTTTTACAGACGAAGCAAACTGAAAGGGCTCACTACCTATTTTGCTAATTTCCCAGTGTTTGCTGTCATTTGGAAGTAGAAACCAGACACTTGCCCACATCTGCTTGATTCTTAGTACCCAACTTCTTTTCCTAATTTATTTAGGCTTTTAATAAATTAGTAAATCTTTCTTAGATGTTTTAGAAAGTTCTAAAAGTTCTATCAAAATTCAGTGAACATAGTCTTCTTAAAGATAAATTATGACTTAAAAATAATGGAAAATAATTGGTATAAGCAGGTGTTTCTGTCATTAGAAATCAATAATATTTTTCAGGTAGAATTCTACAGTGACCTTCATTTCTTAAGTTCTTGATAGTCACACACAGCATAATGTCAAAAATGTGATTATGGTAGAATTTTGGGGGCTAGAGCAGAAATATATGGAGTTCAAGTACATTCTGGGCTACTTACAGTAACGTTTTCTAAAAAAAATAAAAAATAAATAAATAAATAAATAAATAAATAAAAAACAATAAACAGACAACAGCAAAGTCAATGAATGAACACTAGAGGGACATTATTTTAAAAATTAATCTAATTGAAACTTTTAGGAGCAGTGGCTTGTACACTTGCTAGTGTTTGAACTTCTGAATGAAAATGGAAGTTCCCAAAACTAAATGTGGTACTTAATGGACAGTGAGGCAGTGGGGACTCCAGCCTACCACTATAGGAGATGATCCTACACTTTTAGTCCACTTGTAAGAGCGCCTGAACTCAGCTGAGAACTGCAGCTCTACGGTGACATGTGGGTTTTGTACCTTGTGGAACTCCAAGCAGGGAACCAAGAACATTAATTACTTCCAGACCACCAAATCTCTGAGCAAGTAAGTAGGCATTTTTGAAGCTCTTGATGCACAGGACTCCACCACTAGGCAATAGAAATTAATAACTAGTAAAATTACTCCAGGGAATTGTTTTATTCTGACATTCTTACGAAGTTCAAGTGAAGTGCTCGGGAGATGAGTCAGAACATAAAACACTTGTCATCAAAGAAGGCTGGGCTTTGTATGCCCCAAACCCATGTAAAGGCTATGTGGGCATGTTTGCCCACCTGTAATTACTGCCATGGTGGGAAAGACAGGAATATCCAGAGCACGGTGGTTAATGAGACTACTCTGCTGGTGAAGACCTTGACTTATATAAGGTGGAGAAGCAATCCAGGAAGATTTCTAATATCAGTCACACATACACACACACACACACACACTCAGACAAACATGCATATACACATTAAAAAAGAAAAAAAATGTTTTAAGGTTTAGACAACTGAAAAGTAAAATTATATTTTGCTTGCACAAAAAATTTCAACTTTGGGGAATACACTACAGGGAGATTGAGTTACAGTGATTGATAGAGGTAGCTTCAGTGTGGGCAGAGGACACTTCAGGAAGCATTAATCCAGATGATATTTGCAAGATGATGGATGAGACTTATCTAGCAGTTATGATTCATTAAAAAGCTACATGGGACATTTTCATTGCTCCCAGTAGACAATGACCGGGCGTAATACTGTTTAGAAGATTAAAAGCAAAAAAAAAAAAAAAAAAAGAATAAAGTGAAGAATTATAACTACTAAAAAAAAAAAAAAAAAAAAAAAAAAAAAAAACCGAAGAAGTAATAACGTGAAGAATTATAACTACTATCAAAAATATATGAGTAAGAGACAAGGTTATATTTCATTATAAAGTGTATTTTAAAAACTGTCTTTAGTATCATAAGTTAAATAATAATTTTACAAAAAATTAAAATTGAAATGACCACAGAGTAAGTGTGCTGGGAACAATTTCAGAATCTATTTGGTGAGAGATGCTTTGGCTTCCTCTCTCTGAGATCGCTATACATATCTAGAAGTTAGAACAATACTTCTGATCCCTCTTCATTCTTTCCTTCTCTATGCCCTTGGGAGAATAGGAGAGTTATCTACTTGCTAAAACCAGGACAACATGTTGAATGTGTCTAACTCTACTTTTCCTTATCACCCAGAAGATTCTGTCAGAGCAAAGAGCCTGGTTTTTCTTCTGTGTATGACTCTATGATTTTCTTCTGAGTCTCACTCTGAAAATCAAACCCCAAAAATACAAGCTATCAACTCTTATCCTAGCCCTTTCGCCTTTGAACAATAAAGGTGAAATTTTACTCCTGACTCTTTTGACTTATTTTAAAATTCATTTTTATTTATTTATGTGTGCGTGCATGTGTCATGGCATGTATGTGGAAGTCTCAGAACAACTTAGAGTTCTCTCTTTCTACTATGTAAGTCTGTGAGCTGGAACCCTAGTGGTCAGGCTTGGTAGTAAGTGGTTTTATCTACTGAGTCATGGAGCTGGCCTGCTTGTGATGTATTTCCTTATGGCGTTTAAGGAAACTGTTTCCTCATACCTGAGAATCCTAGCTTCAAGGAACCAGCTGGTTAAGGTTTGATTTATTAACACATATGTATGTACATCAAATTTGTTACCTCAGAAAATAACCAAAGTGTGGATGTTTTGAATGAAATGTCCTATATAAGTCTCAAGCATTTCAATGTGTGGTCCTGGTTGTTGGCATTGTTTACAGAGGCTGTGGAGGTGTGGTCTTCCTGGAAGAATGTCAGTGAGCTGAAGCTTTGAGGTTTCAAAAGCCATATGCCCTTCCCTGTTAGCTCTCTTTCTCTCTTCTGGTCGAGGATTGAGATGGGAGATGTCAGTTTCCAGCTCCAGCCATCATGGCTGCCACCGGCTATTCCTACCATCATGGATTCCAACCCTCTAAGTACAAAACACACTCTTTTATTCCCCTACAAGTTGTCTTGGTCACGCTGCTTAACCACAGCAATAGAAGAGTAATGAATTCACAAAAGAATATATGTGTTGTTCTGCAAGCATTGTGCTCTTTTTGGTTGGAGACAATTGAAATGACAGGTGATGTGAAATCATGTAGAAAAGCTAGGGAGAATGAAAATGATGGAAAAAAAAAGAAATGTAATTATAGTGCTAAGTAGATTCACAAAAATATTTACAGCTCATCACTTTCTTTTTTACCAGCTCCAGTACAGGGAAGTGAGCTATGGAATTCTTGAGCACAGCATAGCACACGGGGGAGGAAATGCTTACTGTTGCTGATAAAACAAATTACCACAATTTAGCGCTTTCAAGCACTATAAATTTATTAAGTTGCAGTTCTGGGGGCCAGAAATCTCAAATAATTTGCAGAGTTGCTTTCCTGCAGGAGACTCTGGGGGTGAATCCATCTCCATGACACCCCCTGCTTTTGCAGACCTTGACTGTTAGCCATAACCCAATGTTTGTGTGTCACAGCACTTAGTGTCAAGGCATTTCTGAGTAAGTAGTGTGCGATATTCTCTACCTAGATTTTGTCTACAGATAAACACATGTACTTGAACTTCAGCACTTTGTGATTAGACTTATGTATGACATCATGAATAATGCATTGTTGAGGAGGCCTTATCTTGATAACACTATGCAATTTTTATTTAATTTTTTTGTAGTTCACTAAGTTTTCTAAAGTTATTTTCAACTACTGGCCTGAAAATTATCAATCTCATTAGCAGTTTTATATTTTGTAAAATAATTTAGTATCAAGAGAATATTTGCCAGATGGTAATAGGTATAGATATTCTGATGCATTTGAGTAAAATTTTCTTTATTATTTTAAGCAGGTTATTTTCCTTCTGTGTGGGACTCTAGTCATAATTTTCAAGTAAGGGTGACTATTGTAGTTTCATATAATAGATTAAATTATAAAAAAACCCATGCAGAATATCTTGAATTGTGTTTCGAGAAACATATAAACACTCTCACACAGACTCTCACCACATATGCACATATACTTCATACATATTTAAAAAATAAATAGAACCTTATTTTCACATGTATTATACTTATGGTGCAATTATTGGAAATCAGATGTATCTATGTCTATACCTCTATCTATCTATCTATCCATCTATCTATACCATGACCATATGGAATAGCAAAAGATCCATAAGTTGGCTTGAAAGTAAAGCATTTGTAATAATTTTTTTAAAGATATATATTTTACATACTTACAAATATGTGTAGTTATATAAAATAGAATTCTAAAAGATAAGTACTTGCTATCAGATTATAATTGAAGTTATCATTTGAGAAATATTTATTGACTCGTACTCTCTTAAAAATGCTTAGTAGAAATCACTGCATGATTATCAGTCAAGACTCTATCTGATTGTCTTCATTCTATAGATGAGTTCATAAGGAGATGATATTATGCATATTTAGCATTTACTTTGGGAAATAACTATTCAGAGGATTCTTTGCTCTGTCAGTAGCCTATAGAAATGGAGAATAACAACTTTTGTGTATTACTTTCATAATTATAGCAAAATTTAGGGGAAAAAGAATCTGTGCTACCACTCAAGAAATCAATCATCAATTAATCAATCAACAAATCAATCAGTCAATCAATTCCAAACACCTAGCTCTAACTTACTGGAGATAATACTTTAAAATGTAAGATAATTTATGTTTGAAATTTCCTATGACAGAATGTTCAAAATCCATTACTGTTAGTCAGGAATTGTGGCTCATGCTCACATTAATAGTACTCTGGAGGCTGAGGATAAACATCGGAGTTTGAAACCCATCTAGGTTGTATAGGGACATCTTGGCTTAAAAAAACCAACCCCCTAACCAAGTACCCACAGAAGGAGTGGCAGAGATTAACTATGGCGCAGAGACTGAAGGAAGGACAAGCATATAGCTATCTCCTGAGAGGCTCTGACAATACCTGACTAATACAGATGTAGAGGCTCACAGCCATTCATTGAACTGAGTACACGGTCCCCAATGAAGGAGTTAGAGAAAGGTTCTATGGAGCTGAAGGGTTTGCAGCCCCTTAGGACGAACAACAATTACTAACTAGTACCCTCAGAGCTCCCAGGGACCCAACCACCAATCAAGGACTATACAGGGTGGGACTGAATGTTCTGGCAGCATGTGTATAGTAGAGGATCGCAAATTCGATCATCTATAGGAGGAAAGGACCTCAGCCTTGTGAAGGTTTTGTGCCCCAGTGTAGGGGAATGCCAGGGCCAATAAGTGGGAGAGGGTGGGGTGGCAGGCATGGAGAGGGGGGAGGCAAAAGGGGTTTGTTCTTGTTTTTGTTTGTTTGTTTGTTTGTTTGTTTTTTGGAGAGGAATCTGGGAAAGGAAAAATTTACATGTAAATAAAGAAAATAATCTAATTAAAAAAAAAACCAACCCCCTAAACATGCCATTTACAATAATGAAGATGACGTCCAAAATCAACACACAAATAATCAAATAAAACAAAAGTTTTATGTATGCAGTCAATGATTTCCCAGGAATTATTTTTCAAGGAAGCAGTAAAGATATATGAAAGATACTTTAAATTTAGTGTGGAACTTTAAAACTCACAGCAACAATATGATGAACCATCAGAAAGATTTTGCTTAAAAAAACCAAGGTCTTTTCAGTTACAGTTGTGCATTTGTAGGGAGAAGAAACACAGGACAGTTGCACTGGGAAAAGGAAGGCTCCGGGTCAATTGGCATTCTCGATATGTTTTATAGTGTAGCACAGTTAGACCACCATAACACTTAGGGATCCAAATGTTTGTATAATTATAGCCCGTTGTTCTTCCAGAGGCAGAAGGAAGAATTACCTGGACAAATAGACTACTAAGGCAAGATTTAGGACAACATCGGTTCTTTAAGTCAAAGGGACTGCAGGTCTGCCCATTTTGAAGGATGCAGACAGACTCCCCTTCTTGATGGATCACCCACCGGTATGAGATGGGAGATAGGGAGAGATAGTGCTAAAGTTATCTTTGGGAAATGCAAACCTGTTTTAGTCTGTTCAAAGGAGCTTTCACCTAGTCTACGCATAAATACATATTTTTATATTAAAAGTCCCATGACAGATATGTGAGCTTGGTTACTTACTTCAGATGCTCTCACATAATATTGATTATTATATAGTAAGAGGAATGTGACTTTTATTTCTGAGAGTCTTTGTCTCTGTCGAAGCTCTTTAGATTGTTGGTGATCTTGGGGTACAGGCATGCGGACTGGGGTAAAGAGTACTTGGACTGCCTGGTTAGGCTTCAGAGGGAGAGGAGGAGCTTTGTCTTGCTGGGAACAGATGTTCCAGGGTAGGGTGATACTCAAGCTTCTCTGAGGATTAGGGGAGGGGATAGTTGGAGGAAGGATTTGTAATTGTGTGTGTGTGTGTATGTGTGTGTGTGTGTGTGTGTGTGTGTGTGTATGTATGTATGTATATATGTATGTAATGTGTGTGTATGTATATATGTATGTAATGTGTATGTGCGTATGTGTGTGCACGTGTGTGTATGTATGTATGTATGTATGTGCACGCCGTGTGTGTGTGTGTGTGTGTGTGTGTGTGTGTGTGTGCGTGTTTATTAGTTCTTGGCTCTGGAGACAGTGGATTATCTGGGGCTCTGATCATACATCTTCTTTGTCTTAAGATCAGGATAAAAGTGTTGTCACTCTTTGTGACTTACTGATGTGCTGGCAGTGATGAAATGCAATAACACTCAGATCGTGGCTTCTGAAATTTTCTGTTGCAACAGGACAATGTCATATATACTTATCATTCGTGAGCTTAGGACATGGTGTGCACTAAGCTCAATGTGAGCATGATCAAGTATGTAATTCCTCTACAAGAGTATTAAATACTTCGTAACAATAAAGCAGTTTTAGGTAAAAGCACAAGGCAGCTAGACTAAAATTTCCTGAAGGCAAAAATCTTATCTGAAATACTTTAAAATATTCATTTCTCTATATCCAGTGCATATTTCATGCACTGTAGGAAGCACTAGTTAAATATTAATGGCTCAATTCATTATATAGGTAAAGATTAACATGTAGCAAACCCTTGTTCTATGACCTTCATCTCCCCATGCTCCAAATTGTAGCAGCATTGATTAAAATTTAAATTTCTGCTGTTAATCGAGATGTATTCAGTCATACTCAGACCATCAATAAAGTGCCCTTTATAGAATTGCAGCCATAACAGGAAGCAAGGTAATACAGGCAATTAAGTCAGATTAAAATAGTTCAGTCATTCATTTAACAAACAGGTGTTAAAATGTTCTACTAGAACTTCATATGTACAGGACACTGAGAAAAATATCAAAAAATGAGTAAGGTAACCCTGTAGTCTTAGCCTTAATGAGGGACAGGAGCAACTATCAGTCCACAATACATTCCATGATGAAAAGCTTAGTGAATTAATTTGTTGTTTGCATTTTAAAACTCTTAAATTGCAGTTCTGCAGTTTTGGACGTGTCTGGGGATAGGTGTATGCAATTTCAGTAAACTGCATTTTTTGAATGTCTATTTAATCTAAAGAATAGAGTTGCTGTTTCTAAAATGTCCTTAAAAGCTGGAAGTAACACTGCACAAAGAGGTATTAAAGGAACTTCTTAAATCAGAAGCAAAACCAGATTTACATACAGTGGAAAGCAGCTATTTAAGGTGTGTTCAGTGCACACAAAGGGGATCAAATTCAACCTCCAGACTTTGTATCATCTTGTGACGAGGATTTTAAATGTTAAATGTAGAATTATCTTGGCCCTTCCCTCTACAATGAGAGCACAGTCAAGATCTCTGCAGTTCCTTTCCTTAACATAACAAGTGTTAGCTCTGTGCCTGAGAAATATACTCTCTCTAGTGAGGAGGTATCAGTATTATTAGAAATAGAAGGAAAATTCCTAAACTCAGCTTTAACCATTAGCCAGAAATGAACCATAGCACAAACAAGAGTATTTTAAAAGCTTTTCTCAATTAATGACATACAAATTTGGAAGTTCAAGTTGTTTATCAAGAATCACAAAAGACCCAATCACTGTTGCCAAGGAAGCAGCCAGAAGTCTCAAGCAAGTTAGATGTCCCTTGATAGAAGAATGGATAAAGAAAATGTAGTACATTTACAAAATGGGATATTACTCTCCAAGGAGCTGAAGGGTTTGCAGCCCCTTAGGAAAAACAACAATATGAACTAACTAGTACCCTCAGAGCTCCCAGGGACTAAAACTCCAACCAAAGAGTACACATGGGGGTACTCATGGGTCCAGCAGCATGCGTATAGCAGAGGATGACCAAGCTGGTCATCAATGGAAGGAGAGGCCCTTGGCCCAGTGAAGGTTCTATGCCCCAGTGTAGGGGAATGCCAGAGCCAGTAAGCAGGAGGGGGTGCGGTGGTGAGCAGGGGGAGGAGGGAGGGAACAGGGGATTGTTTTAGTTTTTGTTTTTTTATTTTATTTTTTTCTTCTTTTCTTTTCTTTTCTTTTTCTTTTTTCTTTTTTCTTTTTCTTTTTCTTTTTCTTTCTTTCTTTCTTTCTTTCTTTCTTTCTTTTTTTTTGGAGGGGAACCTGGGAAAGGAGATATTGTAAATAAGAAAACATCTAAGAAAGGAAAAAGAAAAGAAAAGAAAAGAAACTTTCTATAGTAAAAAAAGAAGAAAAAATGACTTGGAATTTACAGGCAAATGGATGGAAATAGAAAAAAATTCTTTAGTTAGGCATCCAAGACCTAGAAACACAATTTATATATATATGCTTGTATGTTATTATTATATGTTGTTATTAACTGTTAGGTTGATGATAGCCAAGCTACAATAAAGGGAACCACAGAGGGTATATATAGAGTAAAGGACTAGGAGTAACAGAGTTAGGAAAGGGAAACAGAATAGGTATTATGAATGAACAGTCAGGGGGTACTGGAATGGAAGGCTCAAGTGGGGGATATGGTTATAAAAAGGACAGTTAAAATCAAGGAATATTTAAGTGTTAATAGGTAAATCTAATGCAGTAGAAACATCCTACAACATATAGGTATATGAATGTGATTTAAGTATAATTGCCAAATAATGGAGAAGACAGAGTCCCACTTGGACATCTTTTGACATCAAACAATGCTTACAGTGCCTGATTTGGGTTACATCTAATTAAGTTGGTGGCCAAAGGGATCTGATGGGAATCTCCAAACAGCTAAGACTATTCCCAAGACTATGTGTTTGCCACAAACTGACAGCAAGGCCCATTGCTGAAGAAAACACCTACACAATTTATTGAACATGGAGAGGTTGAGCTGATGTCTACATAGAGCCTTCAATCCTATGTTTTAGCATCTTCAATATAGAAAAGATACTCTGCCTGATCTCAAAAGAGAAACACGAACACCGAGTCAAACATAGGCCCTTTGATCTACAACCATGCCCTGCATGCAGGATATACTAGGAAAATGGTAGCACAAAGCTTGTAAGAGAAGCCACCCAATATTTGACTGGACTTAAGTCCCATTCCATGATATGAAAATTATATCCAAGAACCAGAAACTAAATATCCCATTGATCTAGGGTAAATACTACTGGCCTTTACAAACAGTAGTGATACAATAACTCCTAATGAGTATATAATACAATGAATATAGATTGTTATACTCTAGTTAAGTGCCTTGTTCAGCCATCATCAAAGAAGCTTCCTCCTGCAGCAGATGGGGACATACAGCCAGATATTGTGCCCAGAGTGAGAAACACTGGAATACACAGCTATAAATCGGATGTCTCCATCAAATCTCTTTCCACAGAGCTCAGAGAACCCTGTGGAAGAGAAGGAAGAAAGCGTGAGAGCCAGAGGGGAGAAGAACACCAAGAAAACAAGGCCCTCTAAACCAACATGAAGAAAGCACTTATGAACTTACAGAGCCTGAGGCAGCTTGCACAGGGCCTGCCCAGGTCTGCCCGAGGTCCTCTGTGGACATACTCTGACTTCCAGATTTTATGGAGTACATGAGTGTGGGAATGAGTGGGTCACTGATTCTTGTGTTTTCCCTTGGGTTATTTTCTTCTGTTGGTTTGTCTTGTCCAACTTCAATGTGATATTGTTTTTTAAATTTGATTATAGCTTATTTTGTTATATTTAACAAAATGAATGAAGGAATGATTGAGTGAATGAGAAAATAGGGTAACAACTGAACTGTATACCTGCTGGGGATGAAGAGATAGCTCAGTGGTTAAAAACACTGCTATTCCAGAGGTGCTGAGTTCAAGCCGCAGCAACCACAGGATTGCACATGACCATCTTTGGTGTGATCTGATGCCCTCTTCTGGCATGCAGATAGAGAACTCATATGCATAAAATAAATAAATAAATAAATCTACAAAAAAAGGAAAGAAAATAGCTCTCTAAAAATACTAAGTTGCCTTTCTTCATGCCATGGCTAACTGAGGCCTGCTCTGAATGAAGTCCTTGGTACCAACAAAGTGCGCATGCCCACAAGGGCCTCTGTGCTATAGCATTGTTGGGCCTGTTTACTCCCTCCAACAAGTATGGGTTTAATTTAACCATAGGAAGAGAAGAGAAACCAGAATGAAGAACATAAATTAGGAACCAAAATTACCTCCTCTTGAAAGACTTATTCCAGTCTGAATAAATGGATGAGGGATAGGAGCAAAAGCATGAAAATCTTTGGGAATTAAGGGTCTGGAACTCACTGGAGCATAGCATTGTAGATCTGATCAGACTCCTAACTCCTGGTTAACAGAAACCAAATCCAGAGATGAAAATAGCAAACTTTTCAAAATGCATTCTCCGTTACTAGGCCTTGACCAAAGAGCTCTTTTCAAAGCATCACAAACTGGTATGGAGAAACCCTGTGGGAGTTAGCTGTGATCAGTAGCAGCAGAATAGCAGTGGAGGTCGTACAAACGGTGATAGGAAGCCCTTAAGATGCTTTAGGTATCCACTCATGATCACAGTGATAACCCTCGCAAAGCTATTGCACTTTAGAAAGTTAGAAAGTGATGAAAACTAAGGCCTGTCTCTCTTACTCTTCCTAACTATGCAATCAAGGTGTGCACAACTATTATCCACTATTTTCTCAGAGGAGTAATTCTGCTTCTTGGGAATCCTTAACATTGAAAGTGTTCATTTTAAATGCTTTCAAATGGGAGCTACAGGGCTGGCAAGATGGCTTCCTGAGTAAAGATGCTTGTTGTTAATCCTATTGACTGGAGATTGGTCCTCAGGACCCATATTCAGAAGAGAAGAAGGCACTTGACAGGTTTGTGATTCAACCTTCCTATGTGAGCTGTGGCGTGCAACTCTCCCTGTACAAAGTTGCGCATTAAACAAAAGAAATAAAAATGTAAAAAAAAATGAGGATACAATGTGAGTGTGGAGCTAAAGACAGTTGCTCACAAAATTATGTATACATAGACTATGTTCTGAGCTATAGGGTGTGTTTGTGAACATTCAGCAGGCTTGTAAGAAGGTGAGAGTAAATTATGTTAGTGAGCAAGGATCCATGGAGTTCTGAAATTTGTAACCATTTTACTATGTATAGCTGTATCACAGACATTTGTTAGTTAATAGTTAACCAAAGAGGTTAGAACTTGTTCTTAGTTTTGCCATCTGGCACCCAGTGTGGACATAAGTTAATGATTTCTGAAGTGTTTATTTTCTGATAGGCAGACTTGACGATGTATTTGTCTGTGATCAAGCTGCCTTTCTTTGGGAGTAAGCTGAAGAAAGCAGTGAGGGTGCTAACTGTGGGCATAAGCTTTGCATGATAAGTAGCCAGTCCATGTTGCCAGAATTCCATGAGGTATGTCCAAAATTGCACAGCTACAAGATTTATGAATCAGAGTAACAAGCTTGGTTTATGCTCAGAAGTTCAATTTTTCCTCTGGTGTTTGCAATTTTTTGGTGTGTGAATATGACACTTTGGTTTCAGGCCAATCTGTGCTGAAAATAACCTTTGGTGATTGAAGCCAAAGCATTGGCCTAAGGAAAAATTGAAGGAAAGGAGGCTCTGATTTTTATGGGAAAGAGCTTGCTTCAATAGGCTGGGGTTGCTCGGCCTCTACTTAGCATGTTAAGGAGCCAGGAACTAGAACTCAAAGGAGGACAGCTTAATAGAGGACATGCTAGCCTTGCTTTGATCCTCTGTGCATAAGAAGATTTGAATATTTTGAAATATTCAAAATAAGAAGTGTTGGTGTCTTTAAGTCAGTGAAGTTAGTCAACTATGACAAATAATTGAGTTGAAAAATACATAATTTTAATACAATTTTTCAACATTAAAGTTGAAGATTTAACAGATAAAACTGATGTCATTTTATGACTTGTAAGTTCAAAATAAGAGGAGTTTATTTCTATCAAGTTCTTGTGGTTTAAAAATATTGAAGAGTTGTAGATGTTTAACAGGGCTTAGTTGGTGGCTCCTGGCATTTGCTTATTCTGTGAGTCACTCTTGAAATAAATAAGTTTGAGTACCATTTTCCCTCTATATTTGTGTCTGTAAAGTGTTTCATGTCAAACAAGAATGACTCTTGTCCTGATCTGTAGTATTCAGACAGATGTGGATAAAGGAAACAGAAACGGGAAAATTTAGTTTTTGTAATTTGGAAATGTTTATATTAATTTCTGGATTTCTTAACATAACAGGTTTTTAAGGAAGATATTTTTAAAATGCTGTAATATTTTATTTATAAACAGAACCATCAATTTGTATTTAACTGACATTTGAATATCTACAGTGCATAGCATATATGCTTTTCTTTTCCTGAAAATATTTTCCTTTATTTTTATTTAGTTCATTGTGGCTGTTGCTTTGCTATGAGGTGATGATATTTGCAGTTATAGATGGTGAGGAAAATCAACTATTCATTTGCCATGAAACGGGTTTTTTTTATTTCATTTTAGGATTTACAAATTAGCTTTATTTGATTTTTTGGGTTTTTTGTTTTTTGTTTTTTTGTTTTTTTTTTCTATGTAGCCCTGGCTGTCTTGGAGCTCACTCTGTAGACCAGGCTGGCCTTGAACTCAGAAATCCACCTGCCTGTGCCTCCCAAGTGCTGGGATTAAAGGTGTGAGCCACCACCACCCGGCGCCTTATTTGATTTTTTATTAGAATTTACAACTGATTAATAATACTCTAAATGTATTTATGTATGTATTTATGTCCCTGGAGGCTGGGCAGTGCATGCGCATGAACAGTCCACAGTGACTTTTGAATGAATCTGATCTACTTCAGCAAGGACCCAAGACAAAGGATTGGGCATTTTGAGTGTTAGCCACTCAGGAAAAGGCTGTTGATCCTTAGCTCAGAAGTTATACCTGGGAGGCAGAACTGCCTCTTTCTGCCCCACCCTTCCAAGAAGCTCAGATTTCTAACGGGGAAGGAGAAAGACAGCTTTTTGAAAAAAAAAAAAAAAAAAAAGCTGCTTGTAACATAGTCCCAGAGGCACAAGCTCCTGCACCCTCCTTCCCATAGACTGTCTTGTCTAACTTGATGTTCTCTGTCCACTGAAGCCTGTGATGGCTATTCTTGATTGCCACATTGACTGCATTTGGAATGAACTACAATTCACAAATGAAGGGTATACCTGTGACAGATTATTTTTGTTTGGTTTGAAGTGGGTGAATCCACTTCTAGTCTGGATTTTGAGGTAGAAATGGAGACATATAACACTAATCTGGGTCATGAGGGGGGAAAACACCTTTAATTTAGGTCACACCTTCTGCTGGAAGCCTATACAAAAGAAGGAAGTTTTTGCTTTTTGCCTGCTTGCCCTCTCCTTGCTAGCACATTCAATCCTTTGTTGACATTGGAACCTACTTTGTGATTCCAGCATATACTGAAGACCAACTGAGGCATCCAGCCTTGTGGACTGAACACTTACTTTCTATTCACAGACAACCATTGCTAAATTTACTGAACTACAGCCTATAAATCATTCTAATAAGTCCCATATACACATACGCACATACACATACATAAACATACATTCTATACATCAAGATACTAGATATATTCATTTTATTATACACACACATACACACACACACACACACACACACACACACACACACACACACACATTCATTCTATAATTTCTGTTATCCTAGAGAACCCTGACTAATACAATGTCTGTCTGAATTAAATGCTTTGACAAATATTCTGTTCTTCTAGATTCTGTATGTTAAGTTGGATCTCTACAGTTGGGGTAGCTATGGCAGCACAGAAGAATGCTTTCTCTGGTGGAAATCCTGTGACTTTCACTGAGGTTTAAAGATGAGGGAATGGTTTCTATTGTCACAGTATCATGGAGCTGATTCACCAATACAAGGTCACTCTCAGAACATAACAAATATTTTCCACTTATAATTTAGGTGACTGCCACCAAATGAAAGATAGCTTAGTCACCTTGTTCAAATGTGCAAGGATCAGCATCTCCCTGTAGAGTCCTTGAGTTCGAACAGCATGGTTTACTGACTGAAGACTTTCTCTCTTCATCTGAGCACCCAGCTTATGCTGGGAGAGCGAGCGTGGATGGTTTGGTTTTCAGTTGAGAGTATGTGAAGACTTACAGAAAAATACTTTATATGTAGGTGGCAAATGACAATGGTTCTCAGATAAGTGGATAATTGTATTTTAATCTCTCCAACTTTTGTCCTATTTGTTAACACAACATGGCCGTTTGCTTTGTGTGGCAAACTCAGGGGCAATAGGGGGCCAGTATGCTTCTTTCAGATAGTAGTAAAGTAGAACAAGAAAGTGCAAACCCATCAAATCAAGACTACTGCTGCAGACTCAACATCTTGTTGCGCTGTGACTGTGAATCATCAGATCTGAGTCCTTCTCTAGTGTGCTTTTTAAAAAGGGATACAAACTGGATGTAGACGTGGCAAAGTATAAGACAAAGGTGAAGACAGCCAACCAAATAAAAGGTCTTCAGTTTGTTGGCTGTTGGATGGAGGCCTATAAAGTCCTATAAATGAAATTCTATTAGATAAAAGGAAATGGCTTCCCAATGTGTGCATTGTTGTTGTTACAGATGGTGAGTAAATCTAATAATCCATCAACTTACATAAACCGTGACACCTAGACTCTTCAAGAGTCATTTTTCATGTTATATACACCAATGACCTATTACTCTTGTGGAATTATTTAAGAAATATGTTCCTCCATTAATATTCACAGATATTCTTATTCAAAGCTTTATAAAGTCATTATTGAGAATAGTTTTAGCTTTATATTCACTCTAGAAAGCAAAAACTATAAAAGTCAAAATTGCTTTCTTTTATAACAACATCAAAATACACCATATGCATGTATAAAATTTTCAAAGAAATAAAAAACATAAAAAACCCTTAAAATATGTTTCATCTTTTTCTTCTCTATATATCTTCCTACATGCAATTTTATTTAAAACAATTATTTTTATGAATAATTCATTTTAAAGTCACTGAATACATTACTCTGCTTTTGTCTCTCTCTCTCTTTCTACATTTCCACCTCTTTATTATTTTTAATTTAAATCTCTCTTGCTAGAATCCCTGGAAGCATAGTTAAAACTTGTAGATTTTTCTACCTGATTACAGGTCTGATCTAGAGAGCTTACGCCACTTGATCAAGGTTGGAGAGACAAGCAGGCTCTATAGGTACTGAGTCCTATTGAAAAACATTAATTCACTCTTGGAGAAGGAATGTTACATTCTCAGATTTTTCCTCAATGAATTTTCTTTGCTCTGCTATCATGAATCAGGTCATGAACCCCTGAAGTAATTGAGGTCCAGAGAGGTGAAAGAGAAATGATTAACCCCTAAAATCACCTATACAATTAATCTATTCTGCTTTTCTTTCTTGGAAAGCTCTGAGTAAATTTTCTGTGATAAATTTAAAATGACATTCATACAGGGTACTTTTCCTTGCAGTAGGGAATATTCAGTGTGTGACCTTGACCACTAATTCTTTGTAACATTAAGAGATAAGGATTATTGGTTTAGGATTAGGGAAATAAAACATATTTTTGTATCTGTGAAATTACTACATGATTTTGTTCTAAAGTTCATTCAAGGCTTGGTTTCTACTATGTCCACTGTCAGCATCTTTAGGTCAGGACACCTATATCATCTGTACATCTGTATCATTTATTTGCTTAGACAAAGTTTCATAAACTTGGAAATATTATAATAGTTTTCTACAGGTTTTTGAAAATCCTTAATTATTTAAAATAAATATAATGCCAGTTGAGAGGTATTATTGGAAGCCATTGTTACTTTTGAGGGCTCTATCAGCTTAGAAGTGAATTTGTATTGCTGGAGTTCCTTAACCTCCAAGTAATTTGTTTTTATGTTTTTGTATTGGAATCATGCCTCTACTGTTAATATTCAACACAAATAAACATAGCCTTCAAAGTGCACATCTGTGGAGCAGGCAACATGACTTTCACCCATAAATGAATATTGCCCTTAGAATGAGAAATGATTTTCAGTCATCATTTTGTCCTGTAATTTTTTTTCACTTATGGTATTTCCTATAAAATGTTAGGACACCAGTAATATAAAAGATGTTTCTTTCCTGCTCATCACTTGCCAAGTACTATGTGCAAATAAGTTGTTTTGATTTTTTAAAGAAACAAACTAGTAGTAGAAAAATATGACCTCTTATAGGTTATATAAGTTAGACAATATACAGTATTCAAACATATTTGAATCATTAAGTATATAGTCCAAATGAAATATTTATTTTACATATAGTTATTGAAGAAAGTGTCGCATGTCAAGTCATCTTGATGCAATGTAGTAAAGGAATAACTTTTTAATTGAATAATAAAATTGTGAAAAATGGTTAGCATTATTTCTGTGTGAAATATTTTGTGTACAGTTGTTATGTGTAAAAACATCATCTAATGTGCCATTAAATAATCACTTGATAAATGGTGATTGTGGCATCCTAATGTGAGAGGTGAGACTAATCATAATGATTGTGAGCACTTCTGAGGACCTTGGGAAAATTACTGCCCCTTTTGTTCCTCTGTTTCTGCACCCATAAAATACAGGCAGAGGATGGTTGTGTGAAAATAATATAGAACATCAAATGCTCAGCACACTACATACTTAATAAACATTGGTTTATTGTTTATTGGTTTAAGATACTCGTAAATCACATCCATCTATCTGGAGCTACGCTCTTCCACATTAACACTCCTTGCTTATGACTGAGGCTCAGAAAGATATGAGCCTTTGAGGCTGTGGCCTTCTCCCATTGGCTGCTCTGCTCGTTCCCTTTCTGTCATATTTCACAGACTTTACAAGTCTGTTAGACAGAACAATTACTCGGGTAATGACCTCTCCAAAATCTGTTCTAAGATAGAACATGGTCACTTTTCCAGTCCAATTTAATTATGGGGTAATGTAATTTTTGTTTGTTCAGATGTCCATAAATGTTTTGTCAGCAACCTTAGCCTACTAATTTATGACAAAGAAAAATAAGAGTTCAAAGACTGAAAACTCCATAAAGCTCTAAATGGCCTGCTTTGATTGAATAGTTGTCTTAAAAATATGATCATTAGGGACACAAAAGACAAATATGAGAGATGGTCAAATTGACACTTAAGGTAAGCACTTATTTACTAAGATATACCAATTAAGTTTCTAGGAAGAACCATTTTAAAAGTCTGGTGAAAATCAGATAAGTGCTGCTTGAATCTACAAAGAGAAATAGAGAACTTCCTATTAAAGGACTTCCATTTTAAATCTAGTATTTTTGTTTCAGCAGAAGTACATGGAACACAGACACACCTAGCAAACACATACCACAGAAGCCCATGAGCCCATATGGATGAGTGTTAGCCTATAGGCAGAGACTAGTAGTGTAGAATTCTCACTACATTAGTGTGAAGAGTAGGTCATAGCCATGGGTGGACAGTGGGAAGATTCATGAATCCACAGTGTTCAGTTGATAACATAAAGTTCACTTTTTTCCACGAAATAAATGTAAGAATATTGTATCTGCACATGCCAGGAACTAAGTATCTATCAGGAAGCAATATGACTGAAAATTTAGAAATATATGAAATGTATAGTTTCCTGCAAAGAAATGTTGAAACACATGGGTACACTTTAAGAGATAGAAGAAAATGGGTATAAATTATCATTTTATCTAGGAAAGATCATTCAAAATATATCTTTATGAGCTAGCAAATGGGATCTTTTAAGAAAAAAAAATCAAACGCACAAAGG
>JADRCD010213095.1:45000-77361 GCA_019843815.1 Montemys delectorum
ATGTTTACCTCTTGGAGTGCCGGAATGAAAGTTTGGATGGCTAGAACTGAAACAAACATGTGGGCTCATTCTAATGGTGTGCACACGTGTGGTGGCTGAGACTTCACAACCAGCACATTGTAACATCCATGACCCAAAGTCCATCTTTGGGAACTCAGGCCCATGATCTCTCCTGTGTACAGGATCATCAGTCTGGGTTTACACAGTTATCCATGAACTATTTTTCCCATGATAAGATAGATATATTTCATGTAGCATTCCTATGCTCAGGAAGATGATAATGGCAACTATTATAGTTTCTTGACTTTTATTTTAGTTGATTATCAGTCGCTCATTGAACTAGTTGCTGGATATTACCACGTTTACTTTACAGATTTTTCAGAATTATAGGAAAACTGGGTTGTTCCTACCTGTGATTGCCTCTGTGCAGACACCAAGTCACTTAGCAGGGAGCCTTAGCTGGTAATCAGAACTGGTAATATAGCAGGCATGGAGATATAAGAGCATGTAAATTTACAGGTATGTGAGTCAAATCGCATTTGCTTTGATTTGCTCCTGGGTCAGGCACCCTAAGCAGGCTGGCTCCCACTGTACTGCTCAGTCCTTTTCGTCTTCCTACACTTATTTGATTGTTTTATTATTTTCTTATTTTTTTAATTGTATAGAATAACTAATTTTACCTTGGAAACTATAAACGTGTTTTTGTGAGTTGAAACATGAAAACTATAACATTGAAAATAACTAAAGCCCCTCTTAAAAAAATAACTACCTTTCAATTTTTCTCTTCAGACTTAGATCACAGAAATGTTTTATAATCAAACCCTTAACCAAAGAACTGTAAAATTAATTTGAACCAAACAATTATTTTTTTCAGTGCTTCAAAAATTATGAATGATCTTTTCTGATAACTAAATCTTTTGAGGGGAATGTGTTATGTCATGCAGAATCACCTTTTATAAACATATTTTTTTTTTAAATAAAAACTGAACCCGAGTGCTGAAAGAGGTCTGACCTTGGAAAAAGTGTATTTGGTGTATCATTCTTTCTTTGCTTAAGAGATCATGGCTGTGTACCAAGTAACTGGAAATTTAAACTGATGTGAGTAATTTAAATTACCTCATAGAATTTTTCTTATAACATTAGTAGCATTCAGTTGGCTAAAGATTTTCTTTAACGCTGTGTATGGATTAGGGGATCTTGGTGCAACAAGATTGGTTGCTATTCTTTAAACATTTTAGAAATATGTCTACCCTGTTATCTTTTTACCTTTTGATTTCTCATCTGCAAAAGTATGGACTATCAGGGTAATGATAAAGAAGGAGATGAGATTTCTTTAAACCAAAAATGCCAAGATTAATAAATTAGAACCATTTGGGATGTTGGTCTGAAGTAGTCTGTTTGCATAGAGGCCATGCAGGTGGAGAAGCCAGGGAAGTTAATCATGCTTCCTCTAATATATGTTTAAACTTTTCTAGCCACTTTATTCATTTATTTTTTAATTTGATTTAATTTTATTTTATTTTTATTTATTTATTTTTTGGTAGGGCAACTCAAAAGTTTTTTTTTTTTAATTTTATTTAATCTGTTTTTACAGTCAAGATTTTATCCCCCTCCTTGTTCACCCTATGACTGTTCCACATCCCATACCTCCTCCCCTGTCTCCATGAGGATGTTCCCCCCCTCCCCCATCACCTCCTACCTCACCAGACCTTCCCACTCCCTGAGGCCTCTGTTTTCTTGAAGGTTAGGCGCATCTTCTCTGACTGAGTCCATACCTGGCCTGGCAGTCCTCTGCTGTATGTGGGTTGGGGGCTTAATATCAGCTGATGTATGCTGCCTGGTTTATTTATTTATTTTAATCCATCAATTCCCCCTTCCATTTCTGAAATATCTTCCCAACTATAGAACTATGTCTACTGTTTCTATAATTCTGTTTTTGATTGTGCTTATTTTTAATGAGGACAAAAATAGTAGTGAGTAGGATTTTGAGCTAACAAGGGCAATGATGGTGACCAAAAGCACATTGTGAGCAAGAGAGAGGTTTGCAGAGAGATGTGCAGAAGAGATATGAACAACAACTTAATCACATCTGCTAGAAGCATGGAAAAATTGAAACTTTGTCAAGTAGGAAAATGTACTACAAACTTTTCCTGAACATTCTGGGAGTCATCCAGTCATGAACGCCTGTTTCATTTGCATAGGCCCAGGAGGAAAGCAGGGGAGTCACATGTGATGATGCTGAAGGCATGCTGAAGATAGCTTGTTTGCACACTGCTACCCTGGAGCTGGTCTACTTAGAGCAGTGAATGGATTGTGGGTCTTGGATGAAAGACCAGGAGGGTCCAACTTTGAGCTCTGTATCCAGCTTCTTTTGTTAGATTTTTTTCCCCTGAAACTTCAGAGAAGGCACCTATCCTAATTTTAGTTACTTCTGTAATATTGAGTGCATGGAACTTATTTCTTCCCTCATCCTCACAGACTTAGAAGAGAAAGAAACTTCTTTATAAGCTACAAAAGATTATATGAACATTTATTGTTTCCTCTTCATAGAGTAGATACCCTAATAGTCAGCAAGTTATTAGGTTCTTTCATTACAGGACTGTTCTTAGGTAGATCTTTTCATTAGTTTCACATAAGTTATATTTAATAGTGCTAGATTCTTTCCACATAGGCATTGCTAGTTTCGTTTTATAGCTGAAGAAATAGAACGCAGTGAAATCCAATCACCTGCTTATAGGCCTTGAGTTCCTTAGCAGCTGAGCTCATGCATCTTTGTCAAAACTGATAGCTCCCCAAATAGAATTGAGTTCTGAGGACTAAGAAGACCAACCCCTGTGCTATGTGGCTCATCCCTCCATGAATTCTGCCTGGTGTTGTAAGTTTTGCTTTGACTTCCTCAGAGGAAGTGATGAGATAGATGAGAGGCATACCCCAGCCATGTGACTATATGGCTTTGGCTGAGTCTAGAGTGTTTTCTTCTCTGTTATAACCATGCCTGGAAGCTCCTTGTCTTCATACAATCTAATCTTCCATGCTGACTGATTCAATCCAGCTTCCCCTGGCTTCAGACTTGCTCTGCCTAGCCTCTTATGAATTTTGGCATTATGTTATAATCTCTAGGCTCCTTCTCATTCTCTGCTCACTCTGTCTTCACTATGTCTAGCTTGTTTTCTCTGTAAGTTTTCTTTGTAAATTGTCCCTGTAAAACTGCCATACACACATACTGTACCCCACACCACACATCCCCTTTTTTCTCTTCCTGTCCTTAAATAAGCCTCTCATCATTCTACTGTTCTCTGCAATTTCTCTATTCTATTTCTGACTCATTCTGTCAAATCTTTCTCTGATTTGTAACTTTGTCTGCTGCTCAATTAGACGTCACTTTCAACCACAGCTGCCTTCTTTCTACAAATTTACCTTACCTTAATTGTTAGGGATCACAGGTGTGTACTAAGGATGCCTCTGTATTCCAGCCAGATCATACTGACATCCAGAATATATCTGAATGTGATCCCTTGCCAGAGCATCCATCTTGCCAGATTAAAATTCCTCTACATGATGTGTTTGAGAAATTTTGCACAGAATGTGCTTCTGCTGGTTTCCAAAGCATGCAACCATGGGCTGGTCACTTTTCCAGCTTTTCGCTTGGCTATACCCGGTATTGACTCTGATTCATTCCAGCAAATATCAGAAAAAAAAGCAGACTCTTACAGAGGAGAGGGCTAGATATATGAATCAGTTATCACTGGAAACCTGTTTCACAATATCTTCCTAGGATTCAGTTTGTATCTGTTATCACATTAGGACTTCCTGCTTTGAACTTTTCCTGTCAGGAATGATTCTCAAAAGGCATCTCCTTTAAATTATTTTTTATCTTACTGTGAATCTAATTGTTGGCTAAGTCTCTCTGAGAGTATTCATTATTTGTAACTTGGAATAAAAAAAATTGCCTTCCTTTAGAAAAATTCCATGAATTGAAAGGAGAGAGCTTTGAAGGGGTATAGTGTGTGTGTGTGTGTGTGTGTGTGTGTGTGTGTGTGTGTGTGTGGTGTGTCTATGTGATTTTTGGTAGGGCACTAAGTGGGAAAATATAAAATTAACATTTTATAGAAGGGCAAATAGATTTATCTATCTCTTAAAATCATTGGATTATAGTATGATAACTAATCTTGGTTGTCAACTTGACTTCATCTGGAACAAAAAAAAAAAAAACCCCACAAGCTGTTAGGCACTCCTGTGAGAAATCTTCTTGCTCAGAATATTTGAAGTAGGAAGATCCACTCTAAATCTGGGCAATACCTTCTGGTAGCAGCTCAGATAAAAGGAAATGGACAAGAAAACTTGGCCTTCTGTCTGCTTGCCTTCACTTTCACTAGCAAGCTCATCTCTCCTAGTGCTGGGGTATTCATTTGCTAGTATTAGAACAAAATTGTTAGGGATCCTAATTAGCAGCTCTCCAGGAACTCTTTATGACTTCAGATCTGGATTAGTACTGCTGAGACACCCAGCCTCCTGGACTAAACAATTACCAGACTCTCAGCCTTTTGAGTGTGAGGCACCTACTGTTGCACTGCCTGGACAGTATCGTGTCAGCCCTTTAAATATACGCACCCATTCTATCAGTTCTGTTTCTTTAGAGAACTACAAATAATACAAGACATATTTGGTATAAATTATTTCAAGATATTTTAAATGTTTTTGTTTTGTGTTTTAAGATTTTAAATTTGCTTTTTATATATTTGAGAGACATCAAAACATAATGTGTAACAAACTAGACATTAATACAATTCCTGTTGGCAAATGAAGATCTGTTCAATGCCTAAATAGGGTAGAAAAGGTTAGGCAATACAACACAACTATGAGTTTAGAAATCCAAAACTAAACTCAGATAAACAGCAACAACAGAAGAAATTAAAAAGTCACCCCTTGTAGATTATTGCCTAAACTTGACTGAAGGTAGAAACAATCATGGAAATACAAATGAAATAAAAATTGAATGTTGAGCTACATATACTTATAAATAAAAACAGAAAAGTAACTTCTAAGTAGGAATGGGGCTTTCTCTCTGTGTAAGCATCCTTTGGTATCATTAGCTAAACAAAGGCATTTATGTAGAATGGATCATCAAATTGTTATTAACATTATATTTACAGTTCTACTAGAAACAAAAATTGAATTTCATTCTGATTTATATGATGGCTTGATATGGCAACATAATAAAATTTAAGTTGTTTTCTGTCTACGGAAGCCTTTATAGTTGGAATGACTCAGTAACTAAATAATTCCATTCAAATAGGAAACCTGGCTTAGGATAAGGAGAAAAATACATGAGGCTTTGTTTTACCTCTTTGTGTGTGTGTGTGGCAGGGGGCATGGGGAGGGGAATCAAGGCTTATAGATGAAGCTTAAGATGCCTTAAGACTATGAGAATCCTTAAGAATAACATGTTTAATTTTAGCAGAAAGACAAGGTATTTCTTATTTGTGCTGACTGAGAAGCGAATGAAGTAGGAGTGATTTCCCAGCACCCAGAAGTAAAGCTTATGTCCGTGAAAATCACAATTACTT
Source organism: Montemys delectorum (assembly GCA_019843815.1). NCBI lineage: Eukaryota > Metazoa > Chordata > Mammalia > Rodentia > Muridae > Montemys > Montemys delectorum. Next base: position 50,568 of record JADRCD010213095.1, read on the forward strand.
TAAAGTGGTCCCTTGATTTCCTCCCAGGGTGAAGGCATCTTCACCCATTCCTGAGAAACTGAAAAGGAGTCCCAGGCTAAATACAGATTAATTCAACTCTGGTTCCTGTAGAGGGAGATGAAGTATTTCTTGGCTGAGGGCAGCTTGTAGGGAAAAGTACAGCAATCACATTTCCAAGGAGGTAATGTCCTTCCTGATTCTCTGTTGTGTCAATATCAAAGTTTTATATTCTCACTTTCTGCTAGGAGCTTGGAGACTCTTCGGTTTCCCTAGTGTCTGACATATCACTTACAGCATGGAGCCCTGAATACTTCTTGGTGTAGTGAAACAATAGGGGTACAGATTCAAGGGTGATGGTTGAATAACTAGCCCTGCCAGTAAGAACAAAAGGGAGAGAGGAAAGACATGCATTGAATAGAATGGGCATATCTGGCAGGGGTTCAGGTCTTCTTGAAGGTCTGTGTCTTTAAATGACCACAGAGGTAGTAAGTTATTGAGGATTCATGGTCAAGGTAGATAAAGAGGGTACAGAACAATCAGACAGGAGACAGTCTTCAGGAAGACAGTTAAGTGGAACTGTTGGGAAAACAGTGCAATGATCACAGTAATGTCCTCTTTGTGGCATGTTCTGTTAATGTTTCCCAAAGATTCCCCTTGATGGACAAAGGAAAACTTTTCTTTGGATTGAAGGAGGGCTAACAACACTTTCATGAACAGCTGGGTTTACATGCTGTCCTTCTTCAACTGTGTTTAACGTGGATCAGGTGACACATCCTTCAGGCTGGTCTCCTGAAAATGTGTAGAAAATAAAGCTCTATGGCCTCTCCTAGACATGGGGGAGGCCTCACAGCTACAGTCAGTATAGCTTTGCTGTTATTACTGAAGTCCTTTCTTGCAGGAGCATCATATTTATATTATTTATGGTCCACAGTATATGCTCATCACTTAGAAGAGGGTTGAGAAACTAGTTCTTGGAAAAATAATATTCATTTAGTTCCAACAAAATGAAAAATAAGATCTAGTTCTTACTCCTTAGAGAGATATTTTTATTATAGGGTAATATGATTTTTTTAAAAAATAAAAGCTAAAGAAACTATAAATATGGAAACAAATTTAAGACTTACAGTAAGTATGAATAGCAGAGTTCCACAAGGACAAGTCAACGATCAGACAAAGGATTCTTTTTTATCTCATCGATTCCATTTTAACTCATCATAGAACAGTGCACTCCATTAAGTTCAAGTCAGTTTTAATTCACTTGTATTTTGTTTGCTGCCACTTAACTTAATACTTACTAATTATGAGATACTTTTAAATGCTGTGCACCTAGGGGACTTGTTTAAGAGAAAGAAGATAGAAGAGATCAAAGCACTCTACTAGAGGAGATGCTACAGGAGGATGTCTTTTAAGAGTAAAGTTGAACAGGATGGGAAGAGTGCTTGGTTGAGGTGGAAAGTAGAAGGAAAAGTGTCACATGACATTTCCTGTCATGAACCAAGGGCAATCCAGACAGAACCCATCATGATTCCCACATGCAAATAAATTTAGGGTAACAAGAAGAGTGGATGACATACGAATGTAATTTCCCCAACTCTCAGAGAATAAGGTGTGACTATGACGAGTTATGGTGGCAGGCTTTAGACAAGCTCCAGATATGGGCACACTTCCTAAGCAGAAAAATTTCCATTTGACTTGAAGTATCAGTGGTTGCCATTATTTTTGACAGATTCAAGCAAATTGATGCATTGGTCCAAATTTTGAAATTGTGGTTTTTAAAAAGAATTCTAAATCCAGTAGGACAAATTGCTCAACTCACTTTGCTAATAACTACACTTTTAAGGCTGATAATGATGCAAGAAATTTCAATAAGTCAAACAACAAAGGATAGCTATTTTCAGAATTTTATGAACTATATGAGTAACAGAACAATACAACCATCACTGTTATAACAGCTTAGTAAAAAATAGAATCATCATTTTATTACAGCCAATGTCAAGGTATTTAGGACACGGTCTTTGGAGGCTAGAGCTTAGTCTTCACCTCATTAGGAGGAAAGGCATTGCAGGTCATATTGCTTGTCTGTCCTTTCTAACCATAAGAAAGTTTTGTTTTATTTCCAATTCTTTTTGGATATCTACAACATATACTTAAATAAAATATTTTCCCACTATATGATTTATTTGCATAATATAATCTTGTTATATCACTAGACTGTCACTATGTTGAGTATATTGACTACTATTCACCTGGAAGTCTATCTACAATATTCAATGTGAGTGGGAAACGGGCCAAGGATTGTGATGAATTTACTGGGACTTGGTCTGATTTATAATTAATAAACCAAATATCTGAGAGACATGTCTAGTATACTATCATTATAAAGGGATTCAATTTTGCCAGAGAAATGTAGGACAGATACATCGATGTTGAAAGTCTAAATTGCTGAGTGTGACTCTCTCATTCCCTCTCAGGCTTTCCATTTGAAAATGATAAACATTGTATCTCCCAGAAGGGCTGGCAATCTTAAAGTCCAAGTCAGTTGTATAACAAAATGAGCTGGATGTATAGGGTGATACAGGTACAGCTGAGTAAGCGTGGCTGAATACTAGCGTTCTTCTTCACAGTGTAAGATTTATGGAAAAGGTGATACCCAAAGGTCAAGAGTATCCCTGCTGAGATAGAATGTGACTCCATCTGGTCTTAGGGTTCAGGTAAATAGGATTGTTAAACTGAGATTTGTTGCTCTCAAACAGAAACTACAACCTTCCAGGCTTTCTTAGGTCAGAAGAAGGAGTTCTGGAATCCTTTATGATAATATAAATGAAAAGCAGGAGGCTTCACTCTATATACTCAAAGGCAATGTGGTATATTAATAATTGTTACATTGGTAGTGAGACATAATAAGGATAAAACACAGTATTACTTCAGGCCTAGGCCACTTTTCCTTTAGAGATACCCCTGCTACTATTGCTTGGCTGAGGCTTGTTATTCTCCCCTTTCTTTGTGGGAATAAGTCAGGAACTCACAGTGCCTTCACTCTGCAATCTAATGTTCAGTGACTCAGCTCTGAATCCATCCCTATGGAAGGGGGCCTGGCTGAGTCATGCTCTTTGTTTCTAGGCTTGCTTTAATGTCTTGGCGCTAGAAGAAAAGTGGTTCTCAAGGCTTGGGGTAGATAAGGTCATTTCCGGCTTAGGTGTAGGGCACAGCTTCTTATGTGATATCAAGCAATTCAAATATGTGGATCTGAAGGGAATGGCTCTGACTCTGACACTCACTACATCATAGGAAGTACCTAGGGTCTTATTTTGTCTCAAATCAAAGCAATTGATCTTGATTGCTCTACGGTCATTGATTGAATATTACACATCACCTGTATCTGGAAAGAAAATCCAGCAACAACCCAACATAAGTTTTGCAAAATTGCTAGCTCATGATCTTCCCACATAGCTACAAAATGGTATATTGTAGCTTCTCTGTAAGGGAGAGATATTTTAAATCTATTTTTAGTTTAGAGAATGGAAACAACTTCTTTGGTAGATGGTAAAATTCAAATTGTATTCCTGGTTGTATTTTTTTGGTTTTTCTTTTGAGATGTACTCATTTTTATTTTGTGAGGATGTATGTTTTGTTTGCAAGTACATATGTATATTATGTGCATGCATGGTGCATGTGGAAGCCAAAAAAGGGGATCAGATTCCTTGGAACTGAAGTTAAAGATGGTTGTGAACTCCCATGTGGGTGTAAGAAACTGAACCTTGGACTTCATCAAGATCAGTAAGTGTTCTTAACTGCTGGCATTCCATTCCATCAACCTCCTACATTTTATTCTTGAAGGATATAAGCATACTTTTGACTAAAAGCTGTAAACTGACTTGTTAATTGATTTTGATGGTTTGTAAAACTTCACTTTAAAAAGCTGTACCAGCTTTGGTATGTGACTACATTGTAAGTAACAAAGATGGGCAACCAATTTAGATTTGCTGTAATAAATGGATTACTATTGTAGGAAAAAACCTTAAATATACTTTCATGACTATTTAGATGTAGCAAAACATTGTTTCCCATTATACGAAGCAGATGTAATTTAAACTACAACTATGTTTTTATTTTCGTGAATATGACAGAATTTAGAAGACTTTCTAATCTGTAACCTTATTTCCCTTATTCTAGTTTCCATATACAATGTTAAATATTCCAAAGTATAATTTATGCATCTATTTAAAACCAAGCAATGAGACCTAGAACTAAGTTCAATGTGTACAGTTCTGAACATAAATGCAATTGAGGTACATTTATATGTTCAATACCAGAAAAAACACCAACATAACTGAAATCAATAGTATTCATTTAATATGACAGCTAGAGCTGCCTTGCTGAGACACCAGCACTAAGGATCAGACACTAATATCTCAATAGAACTGTCAAAAATCCCCCAAACAAAATAATATTCCCTGTTCTGATCACTTGGTATATCTACAGCATGCCTTGGAGCCATTAGGGCAAAATCTACTTCGTAGTTCAAAGCCTAAATACTTTATAATGAATAGTACTCAATAATCTAACACATTGTTGAAGTTTCATCAAAATACATAAATACTTATGTGGCTATAAATTGTCCAAAGTTCATTAGACCAAGTTTTGCAAACAAACTTGTCAAAATCATTTCCATTACTCTTTGAGTATTCATCAATTAAATTTTGAGTTTTTTAAACATTCGATTCAATTACATGACATTTCTTCTGTTCCCTATGTTTAAGATAACACTTGTAGAGCAGTCTCTAAAATCATTCTAGTCTCAGAGTCTAGTCTGAAAAGTAAATCAACACCAAATACACTGGAAAGCTTACATACTAGACCCAAGATTCAACTTGCAGAAGTTTAGCTCATAAAGTATCATAGGATTTCAAAGCATTAGTGGGCAGTCACCTTAAGACTTAAGTTTTAGTACTATGGGAAGTTGTTAGAGGTAGTAGAAAAACATTTCATTGAAGTTCAGAACTTCAAGGTCAGATAGGTTTATAATTTGCTACATTTGCAAACAGGCAATTCTGCAACATTAGCTGTTACCCATTAGGTGTTGTTTCTAGCCAGTCATTACAGAAACCCTGTAAGTGGAGTTTCAATTTCCGATGCTTTCTTCTTGTTGCTGTTGTTGAAAGAGGGGTTTCTCTGTGTAGTCCTGGCTGTCCTGAAACTCACTCTGTCTGTCAGCCTGTCTACCTATGCTACCCTAGCGCTGGGATGAAAGACATGCACCACCACTGCCTGCCATTAGTTGTTCTTATGGGCTCTACAAAGAAAAGATAGTTATGGCATTAGCATGACATGTTTGTTTGCCCCTGTGTTATCTCATTTAAACATTTTTGTTTAGCTCTGTGCAAATCCCTTTTCATATCTATTGAAACTGTCTTATCTGTAAAGTAGGAGCTCATTCTTTGACAAAGTGTTGTAGGACTCACAGTATATGGATGTTTATGAATGCTTTGTGGAATGACGTGTGCTGTCAGTAGATAAGGATGACCACCAACTTACACAGCTCTGAGCGAAATGAGAGCAAGGAAGGACCTTTGGGCTGTTGTGTGTTCTGGGCTAACAGATTGTATTGCTTTAGTGGCTGGGTTTGGCATTTCTCTGTGTCCCCTCTAATCTAACAGGAGATTTAAAAGTGAACTATGGGAACAACCCTTGTAAGTACTTTAAAGCACCGATATCTTGTTTCCAGTTTTCTTAACAATTTTGTAATCTGGAGTCTCTTATATTTTTACATTATATGCTAAGGTTATCTAGGTATCCTCATAAACTCTCTGCGTCTGCCCCACAATTAGCAATTGTTCTTTCACAAAACAACAGTAGAATCATAGTTTATATTGACCAAAATATAATAATATGATACATTCCCAACTTTTAAAAATGTAGTATATCTAAAGCCTCATTTAAAAAGTTGGAACACGGACAAAGGGAAGCGAAGCCGGAGCTGCGGGCGCCTTCTCGGCCCGCAGAAAGACCATCTTATGCCCCACCTCCCACCTCAGCTCCTGCAACACAAATGCCCAGCACACCAGGGTTTGTGGGATACAATCCATACAGTCATCTCGCCTACAACAACTACAGGCTGGGAGGGAACCCGGGCACCAACAGCCGGGTCACGGCATCCTCTGGCATTACGATTCCAAAGCCTCCAAAGCCACCAGATCAGCCACTGATGCCCTACATGCGGTACAGCAGAAAGGTCTGGGACCAAGTAAAGGCTTCCAACACTGACCTAAAGTTGTGGGAGATTGGCAAGATTATTGGTGGCATGTGGCGAGATCTCACTGATGAAGAGAAGCAAGAATATTTAAACGAGTACGAAGCAGAAAAGATAGAGTACAATGAGTCTATGAAGGCCTACCATAATTCCCCTGTGTACCTTGCCTATATTAACACAAAAAGTCGTGCGGAAGCTGCATTAGAGGAAGAAAGTCGACAGAGACAGTCTCGCATGGAGAAAGGAGAACCTTACATGAGCATTCAGCCTGCTGAGGATCCAGATGATTATGATGATGGCTTTTCAATGAAGCATACAGCCACTGCCCGTTTCCAGAGAAACCACCGCCTCATCAGTGAGATCCTCAGTGAGAGTGTGGTACCTGATGTGCGGTCAGTTGTCACAACAGCTAGAATGCAGGTCCTCAAGCGACAGGTCCAGTCTTTAATGGTTCATCAGCGGAGACTAGAAGCTGAGCTCCTTCAGATAGAGGAACGAGACCAGGAAAAGAAGAGGAAATTCCTGGAAAGCACAGACTCCTTTAACAATGAACTTAAAAGGTTATGTGGTCTGAAGGTGGAAGTAGACATGGAGAAGATTGCAGCAGAGATTGCACAGGCAGAGGAACAGGCCCGGAAAAGGCAGGAGGAGAGGGAGAAGGAGGCAGCAGAGCAGGCTGAGCGCAGTCAAAGCAGCATCGCTCCTGAGGAAGAGCAAGTGGCGAACAAAGACGAGGAAAAGAAGGATGAGGAGAACATCCCTATGGAGACAGAGGAGACACACCTTGAAGACACAGCAGAGAGCCAGCAGAACGGTGAAGAAGGCACGTCTACTCCCGAGGACAAGGAGAGTGGGCAGGAGGGGGGTGACAGCATGAAGGTGGAAGGGACCAGTGACAGTAACACCGGCTCAGAGAGCAACAGCGCCACAGTGGAAGAGCCGCCCACAGACCCAGTGCCAGAAGACGAGAAGAAGGAGTGATTGTTGCCTTGTTTTATGTGACCTAAAACTTTTTTAAATGAAAAAAAATGTGGTTTTTTTTGTTGTTTTAATGGTGTTATGTGGTCTGTGTATTAATTATTTCCTTTTCCGTTGATACCGTAAAGGTCTTTGAACTCTCAGCATCGTAGCCTATTGCCAGCCGCTCACCTTTCTTAGCTCTCAACTTCTGAAACCTCAGAACTGAGATTAATCAAGAAGACACCCATGTCTTTTTGAGAACTACCTTGGATGATGCAGAGTCTACTCTTACAAATGCCTTCCTTCAGCTCACTTGGTGCTCATCAAAGCCATAGCTCTAAACCCTCCCACCCTGTCTCCAGCTCCCCGAGCCCCCTGGCTTGTGTACTTACACAGAGTACCCTCTTGAAAACACGAGGCGTCTGTTCACTCACCCTTTTCATTAATGATGTCAGACACCAGGAGTTCTCTTACAGGGTAGGATATATCCTGAGACTGGCAAGACACAGATTAGATGGGACAAAGGTGTCTGGTGGAGGTGGGGAGGGGAGTAGTTACTGCTGTGGACTCCTCCTCAGATGACAGCTGCACCTGCACATCTATAGTGCTTTGTAGTGTAGTTGATATGGGATGTGTTCTGGGAAATTCATCCTTATGGTACAGGGAAAAAGAAATTCTTTTTACCAGATTGGTTTTCCAAAGATAGACAGCAATGCTTAAGGAATGGAATATTCTTATAATGGACTAAGGACTTAAAAGTGATTGGCCCACTCCAAAAGGAAAGCAGAAATTCCGTTCATCCACTTCACAGTGATGAAAACGTCCAGGCTCAAGATCCCATAGAGTGTGTGCTCCATAAAATCTAGAGTAGATTTTTACTGAATAGTGGTATATATTATGGTATGTTTCTTAAAGGTCCAAACATAATAAAGAAATTAAGACAAAAAAATGTTGGAACACATCTAATCATGTATAGATGTATCTAATAATTCAGATTTTAAAAAAGGAAAATAGAATTCAAACAGATTTTTTTTTAGAAATGGCCAATTTGACTTTAATTTCTAATGCTATTTGATGTAGAAAACTGTATCCTTAAAATACACCAATAATTAACCACTTTAATGCATAAACCAAGACGAGCAGTATACCCATACCCTATGTAATAATGTCTATATTCAGCATTCTTTCCTATTACTTAAGGATCTCGATTTTATAGCTTAAATGCCACTACAGCTACGAAACATTTGTAACATATCTTCTGTATAACCAACGGACACTTCTTAGCTAATATAAGGGGATGCAATTGGATAAACAACTAAATAATGACAGCTTGTGAAAGTTACTAATTAATACAATATTCCATACCACTTTGTTAACTCAAATTCATGGCATGATTTTTCACAAATACTGTTATATGAGAGTGAAGATAAGTTATAACTGCCTTGGCATTAATCACATTGATTAAGCTTACCTATTTTTATTTAAAAGGGAGAAAATATGTGTATTATGGAGGACTACAAATCTGTAATGCAAGAAATAGCAAGTAATTTTCCTTGAATCATACAATATTTTAAAAACTGTACTAAAACATACAATGTATTTTCATATGATAAAAAGCATTCTAAAAATTCAAAGGCATACTGTAAAATGTGACCACAAATTTCTTTTTATTGCCATACAAATTACTTTTTGAAATATAACATTAGTATTTTTCCCTTTAAAAGGAAATTGTTAGTTGGCAAGATAGTTCATCACTTGCTGTCCAATGATGGGAGCCTGATAACAACAAAGAAGTAAAAGAGGGAACCAACTCCACAAAGATGTCCTCAAACACACACACACATACACACACACACACACACACACACACACACACACATACACACACACACAAATATTACTGATAAACAAAATAAAATAAATATTTAAATGGAAGTGCCATCCACACTTTACTACCAAGTTAATGTATTAATGGCAATGGTTTTAATTAATAGAATATTGAAGCAATATCAACCATGTGTTAGAGTTTGAATGGGAAATATCCCTGACTGACTCCCTTGTTTGAATACTTGGTTTCAACTGCTAATGTTCTTTTAAGAAATTATGCAACATGTTTGAACATGGAAGCATAGTGATAGATACAGATAGGAGGCTCAAGAGTTACAACTGGTCCAAATTTGTCTGACAAATCTGGTTACATCTGCTTCCAGGTCTGGAGATGTGATCAAGCCTTGATACAAACTTCTGACACTAAAGACAGAAATTTGTCCCATGGCCACACCTTCTCTACTATGAAAATGTGAAGTATAATAAGACCTTTCTCTCTTAAGCTACTTAACATCTGGTTTTTCATTACAATGATAGTACATTGTACACTAACATACTCTCAGGATATGGCCTCAGAAGCCATTATAGATTCAGTTATGTCCCTTAGAAACCCTGAGATCACTGAGTTCTGAAGATCCAGAGATGGCCCATATGCAGAATGACACTATTCCATACATTCAAGATGAGTCTTCAACACCTGTAAAAGGTCTACCCTAGTCACTGTCCTTAATCGATGTACTGATGATTGTAATCCAGCAATGATACCCTGTAAATCAGCCAGAGAAGAAGAAATTTCAGGACCAGTTTATCTTAGCCCAGCCTGTAGAGTAATGAACACATGGTGCTTTATTGTTGTACTCAGACATTGTTTGATATGGTATGAAATACCTAAGTAATTGATATGGGTATGGTAAAGAGTTATATAATATAATTATTATATTAACTTTTTATTGTTTTCATTTTTTCATTAGTAATAGAAATGTGAGCTTTGGAATCAATTTAAAAGGCTGCAAATTTAATCTGAAATTGTAAACAGCTTGATATGTATGGTTTCACAGTCCAGATAATTTTCGTCATGTCATAAACATTAACAATTTTAAATGAGAATCATACATATTTGTATCAGATTTTATGTCAGAATGACTAAAAATTTTCATAACCTCATGCTAACTATAGGCCCTAATTCATGTACTACATATATATTTTCCCCTCAGAATGGATGACTTCTTCCATTTCTAATTTTATGGCTTAACTGTTACTTGTAAGCAAAGATCTCTGTTGTTATTAAATGGATTCATATACATGAATTCTGTCATAGTGTATCTGCAGTTTCCCCTGCAATTTATGTATTTAATTTTCTGCTTGTCTATTATACGATTTACTTTATATTTATGAGTGATCTGTTATTCCTATTAGAGAAACTAGAATAGATTTCATCAAACACTATGACTATCATTTGGGGGTGAGTATTGTAAGGCCCAGATATTATGCTTTATAGAAAACTGCACTTGAGATGCTGCAATCAAACGAAGAGTTTAGAATACAATGTAAAAGGTTCCTTTTATAAAGTACACCTCCTTCCTCCAGTATCTCTGTGACAAGCATCTACAGTCACTTTCTAGAGCTATCAAAAGTTTACTGTAAAAGAACTAGTACAAAACCATGTAACAATATTTCCTGAGATTCTTTTTAATATCCATTTTATTGTGAAAACTTTGTCCTTATAGTGCTTAGATTAAAAAAGTAAAATGAAAAAGAACAGAAAAACATGTTATGCTTTGTTTTAAAATCAAACACCCATGGATGTACACACATAAACACACACTCACACTGAGGGGGGAAAGGGAAAGCAGAGTAGGGAGAAGTCAAGGAGGAGGGAGAGAAGCAGGAGAGGGAGGAATGGGGGAGGGATATATGTACACACCTACTTTATAATGTAAACCTGAACTCTTATGGATCTATTTTGGTTCATATCATTTCCTAGTTGTGCCATTTCTTTTGAAAAAGGAGATTCAATATATAATCATTAATGAAAAATAAGGAAAGGAGTGTTGGGGCATGTACATCATTCTAGCTTCTGGAGAGACCAAAGCAAGATCATGAGTTTGATGCTAGCCTGGTTGCAGAGGAATTTTAATCCAGTAACATGGTTACTCTAGCAAGGGGTCACATCCAAAAACCTAGGTAGCTGTCATGTAGCTGGAATACAAACACATCTTTAGTACACACCTTTAATCCCAATCAGTGATGTCTAATTGACAAAGTGATTAATCAGAAAAAATTTGACCAGAATGAGTCAGAGAGAGGAAACACCCAACTCTTAGGAGAACAGCACAAGAAAAAAAGGCCACTTAAGAGCAGCACAGAGTGAGTCAGGAGCTGACAGTAGTTCAGTGAATGTAGTTCATTTGAGTTCAAGCAATGTAATGGAGTCCAGTTGAGTTCACTTCAATGCAGTTTGGTGCAGTTCAGTTGAATGTAGTTGAGTTTGTACAGTTCTATTCAGTTCTACTCAGTTTCATTCAGTTCATGAAGTTAATACAGTTCAGTTTATGGGATTCAGAAGCAGTTTTTCCAAGCACAGAAATTCATAGAGAAGCCAAGAGAAGCCAGTTTGAATCAGTCAGCTTGGAAAGGAGTTTCAAGCCAGAACTGCTGAGTGGAACCAGCCAGCCGGAGTTCAGAAAGACTTAGATTGGGAGCTTTTTCAGCAGTAAATCTCTAAGGCAACAATTACAACTGGCAAATAAAATTACTTTTACACATTGTCGATGGAACAAGATTATTCTCTCAAGATAAACATTTTCAATTCCATTGTGGATTCTATCCACAGGGTAGCAATTTTCACTTTTTTGGCTTTGTGTTTGTAAGCTAACAAACTCATTAATCTCAGTCTACTTTTTACGCCCAAAGAACACATGATGAATCATGTGTGTGTGTGTGTGTGTGTGTGTGTATCTATACATCTATATCATCTATCTATCATCTATCTATCTATTATCTATCTATCTATCTATCTATCTTCTATCTATGTGTTAGCACAACAGAGAAATATAGAAGCCTTGCTGCATAAACCCAAGAAAGCATTTTTTACATAAACAGTCTTACATTCAGAATTGTTGCCAAGACAAGACATCCAGTCACACGACTGAATACAAACAATGGTGACATTAGCTTTCTCAGTTTTCTTGTTCGAATCATCCCTGTACCGAGTAGATCATTAAAAGAATGTGAACTGAAGAAAACTGAAGTAGTATTCAGTGGTGCCCTATATAAGTCAGCAAGACCATGATGGCTTTATACCTCTCAGTAATACCCACTTTTTACTAGTTAAAAATACGAGTTGGTAAGAAGACCAAAAAGGAACATAAATCTAAGTTTGATTTTTTTCAGCAAAAAAATATATTTTTATGACCTTATCTAATTTGCAATCTCTGACATATGTCTTTTTAGCCTTATTTCCAAACAATATAAAATAGATTTAATAATTTGTTACCACTAGAGGTTACCAATCGAGAAATTATTCTTTCTCTATTTCTATAATATTTTGTGTATGGTTCTTCCATATGAAATTTGGATATTCATCACAGTAAGACATCATTAACAAATTTGTTAAGTTTATAGAAACCAATGTTTATTGTCTTTATTTCTTTTTGGTGATTTTCATTCTCCTCTTCAAAGTAGCTACAATTATCATTCTGTCTCTTCCTGCATATGATCAACTGTAGATATAGCCTCATTTCTAGATAATCACATGCAACCTGTCAAGATTGGCAGACCAGTAGACATAAGAGAAGTCATGTGATTTGTGATACCATTCATAATATCAATTATATTTTCATTGGTAGATTAACTTCTTAGTTAACTTGTTTTCCAAAATATGGTCTAAATTGTTCACTTTTGAAAATGTACAAAAAATTTCAATTCCTACTTTCCTAGCAAGCGGATACAGAAATCATGGAACAAGAATTCTGAAAGAACAGAAAGGTAACAATGACATTCTGGCTGATTTTGGTCAAATAATAACAAGTAAAGGCTGTCAGCTTTGTGGATCAGGTGCAATGGCAAGAATGGCTCAAAACACTGGCCTTACTATTTATTAAAGGATAAAAAAAAAAAAAGAAAATGAAACAGGCAAAAAGGGAGTTTCTTTAATCTTGAGTAAGAGGCAAAGATACCTTTTTGATAATTAAAATTTGTTTCCATGAACCCAAAATTAAGAAGTAGTTGGTTTGTGTGTGTGCATGCATCTGCATATACATGAATATATACAACTTCACTCAAAGAATACAGTCTCATTAAATGTATTTGTATGTAGAAGAAAAACTGACAATAAACAATTTGTATAGATAAATAAAATATCTAAACTGGGCATACTGTATCTATGAGCTATTGGTTAATGATCCAGATTAAAACCCCAGATACACAGTGATTTAGATCTGGGTGGACATTAAGAGCTGAGAAGTGCTATGAAATGTTAAATTAGAGAACACAGGAGTAACTTGATACACTTTCGGCATTTGCAGGTTTTCTCTTTGATGTAGAAATATATTTGAAGATAATTTTGTCTCACATAGATGAAAAAGGTTGAGAAAGTTCCCGAGAACAGCATGGTGAGGAAGACAGCATCATGAACTAGGCATTTCTGCTACTGCATTTGAGTGGGAGGGAAGTCACACCTCCTCAAATTCTGGCAAGTGCAATAGCTGTAAACATGAAGGAGCCAGAGCAAATATTGTAAAAACTGCAAGGAGAGACAAACACAGCAAAAGCTGTTTCATACATAACAGCCCATGGAGACTGGCATTGTGAGGACATTGATGGATGCAGCCTAGACTCGACCTTGAAAGCTACAATGCAGCATAAGCCTAAGGCCCTAGATCCAACATAATAGCAAAGAAAGGCAGACTTAAGGCCACATTCTGTTGTCTTCCTCCTGTTCAGCACTAACCCTTCAGACATTTTTTATTATTATCCTAACTTATCAGCACAAGATCTCCTTTCCAACTTTCAATAGAAAGTCTACAGAGTGGGAATTCTGGAGTTTAACCCAAACTGTCTATTCTTCCTCACTTATTTTCACCCTGCTACCTTTCTGCCATTTGTAGCATGGGCAAGCACAACACCACATCTCCTTTTACTTCCTTATTTCCTGATATGTCTACTTCAGTGTGTTTTAAATATGTAAAGCAAGGAGTGCCCTTCTAAGCATCTAATAGTGTCATGAAGTTCAAGCTCATCACTCCTGCCTGTAAGAACACATACCACTTGGCCTCAGCTCATACTTTTCATTATTTGAACTGAAAAAAATTTATGTTCCACAATACGCCCAATTCCTCCTGTCTCCTGGGGGTTTAGCTGGTTCATCCTTTTGACTGTATTTCATCAGTTTTCCAAGGACTGGCTTTCTCCACACTTAAAGCACACCTAGACTGTCGTTTTCACAGAGAAAGCTTTCTTAACCAGCTGATTTGTTGTGGATAGTCCTGGTGCTGTTTGTATTTTGATGCTAATTCTGCTTCCCCAAGAGGGGCTCCCTAGGACAAGGAGTAAATCCTGTACTTAGGTGACTTTCTGTGAACTTTCACCTAATGAATAAATATCTCAAGGAACCAATCACTGGGTGAGTAGGTGGGAGTTCTAGGTTGAAGAAAGGGTGGGTGGAAGAGTAGAGGAGACTTGGCTGGAGGAGGATGATGATGGAGGCAAAAATGTAGCTAGCTGAAGCCTGCGGTTCAGATAGCTGATCAGTTGGGATCTGCTTCCAGAGTTTTTAAATTAGAAAACCTTACAAATTAGGATGCTAGTTGCTGCACCCAGCAACTGTGTTACTTGTTGATTCTAAACTAAGATTGTGTAGTGTTCTCCTTCACATGGGGACTCAACTGAGTTCCAGATAAAAAGTATGGTGGCAGGGCACCCCTGCCATGCACAGGAATTCAGAAGTGTGGGGCTGACATAGCAAACCGACCTGCCATAGGAACTTGGTGAACCGGGTGGAGAGATTTCAGAGCTCGGGGTCAGAGAGTCTCTGGAGATGAGAACAGGTCGGCCTTTCTGTCAGACTGAGAACCGGCCCACCTGCCCTTGCCTTGCCAGCAGGTTTGCTATTAAATATTAAATATTAGCATGGATTGCTTTTAAATATTTCATGCTACACCAATTCATCACACCAGTATTTTTACATCACTGAGTTTAATGCCTGTATTTTGTCATCTCAGTTTTGCTTTCTCTTTCTTCCCTCCCTCTCCTTCCTTCCTTCTTCCTTTCCACTTTCCTGCCACCTTCCCCTGCATTTTTCTATTTACTTAAACCAGAAAGTGAGTTTAGTAGAACAAAGACCTTATTTTACATTTGTCTTTCCAGAACTATACTTAAAAATTACAAAACCCAAACTAGCTCATATAAAATAATAAATATCACAGTTAGGGTTTTATTGCTGTAAAGAGACACCATGGTCAAGGCAACTCTTTTAAGGACAGCATTGAATTGGGGCTGGCTTACAGGTTCAGAGGTTCAGTCTGTTATCATCAAGGCAAGAAGCATGGCAGTGTGTAGGTAAGCATGGTGCTGGAGGAGCCTAGAGTTCTACATATTGATCACAAGGCACCCAGGAGAAGAATCCTGTCTTCCAGGCAGCTAGGAGGAAGGTTTCAAAGATCACCCTCACAGTGACACACTTCCTCCAAGGAGGCCACACCTTCTAATAGTGTCAATCCGTGGGCCAACCATATTCAAACCAGCACAATAAAAAAGCATAGATCAAGAGTGGGGTAATGACTGGACTGTAAAAAAATAAAAATAAAAAATGTATTTATTTGTTTGTTTGCTTGTTTGTTTGTTTTGTATAGGTGTTTCCCCTTATGTATGTTTGTGCACATGGAGGGCAGAAGAGAGTGATAGACACTATGGAGTTGTGAGCTACCATGTAGGTACTAGGCATTACAACATGACCCTCTGAAGAACAGCTCCTGCTTTTAGCCACAGGATTATCTCTTCAGCCCCTAGAACTATACTTTTACAAAAAATTATTTCTCAGAATTAATCTTTCACCTACATTGTGGAGGACACCAAAAGAAAAACAGAAGCAATGAAAGAAATGACAGGAAGTAAACGGTACCTCGTAGCTTGTGACTCACTCACAGCAGCGAGTAAGTCCTGAACAACCTTCAGTGTACCATCAGGGGACTTAAGCTTTTTATCCAATCACTAGCCCTACACTGAGTAGCACAGACAAGAGAAGACGATCCCAGGGTCCATGGACCAGCAGACATAGCCAACTGGTGATCTCTGGGTTCAGAGAGACTTTGTCTCAAAAGATAACACGGTAATAAAAAGAGGTGGAGTTTGATGACAGCATGGCTAATAGTTGTGCCATGCAAGGCTACCACTATGAATTGGATCCTTGGAATCTAAATAAAGGTGGGAGAAGAGAAGCAACTCTTCAAAATTGTTTTCTGACATTGACACAGACACTGTGGCACATACACAGCAGCACATATGCACATAAGCATGCACACAATCATAATAATGATGATAATAATGATAATTAATAATAATAGCAATAATAGTAACCTTTAAAGTGTCTAGAGGGATGGCTCAGCAGTTAAGAACACTGGCTGCTTTTCCAGAGAACCCTATTTCAACTTCCATCACCTACACGGCTACACATAACCATCTGTAACTCCAGTTCCTGAGAATCCAATGCCCGCATCTTGCCTCTTGAGTGAGTCAGGCACACAGCTGGTGCATAGAAAAAAAACATCCAGTATCGACTTCTGTTTTGTACATTCATAACATATACATGCGGACACACCTGCATACTTACATAAACATGTCCATATACATACACATAAAAATGAATTATTAATTTTATATATTGTTTATTTTTTAGTAGCAAAGACTTCTTATAATTTCCAATTTGGAAATTTAGCTCACATTGCTAATAGTTTCTTTTCTACTGAATCAGGTCAACAAATGTGCTTTTCCTTTTAGCAAGCCTTTCCCTTTCTTGTAGATAGCACTTACAGTTTCAGTGTGACAGGGCTGTCAGTTAGGTATACATGCTTAATAACCCACTGAAACTCTTGTGTAGTGAGTGGCTTGTGAATATTGAAACAGTGGTAAAGTCTTATCTGCAGCACTCATGGAGTTAGGGTACATTTCACATTTTCTTTTCTTGATTGACCAAGAGGAAAAAGTTGAGGGAATGCAGTTTTACATTTTTTTTTAATTTCACAAAAATACTGACAAAGAAACAGTTAAGAATAGTGTGCTGGGTTGGTGGGATGATTCAAGTCTCCTACAGCTGAAAGGTTACTTAATTCAGAGCTGTGCTAAGTGTCCTGATCTATTCCTAGCCTCCTGATAGACAAAGGTTTCACCCACAATCTGCAATCAGCTCTGGAGTTATCTCAAGGCAAGGACGCTAAAGCATTTGTAAGTACATCATCAAGGAAAGGGGTGGAAGCCATCAGAGCAGGGAGGACATAGTTGAGTGTACTTCAGGGTCCAGCCTAATGAACATAGTTCCCAGAGGACTATGCTGGGGGCTGGGAAGCAGGCAGCACATTTGTCTAATCAGAGCTTTTACAGGAATCTGGATCACAAACTCCTGAGTGCTTTGAAAAAATGGGCTCTTAGTTACATGCATTGGGTAGGCTAAGATGCTGAGCAGTGGGAACAGGTATCGCAAGTTAGGTGATCTGTCCCGAAGGCACCAGATGACACTGCAAAAATTGGCTGTTGCTACTTACATTACCTCCCAGTAGTGACCCCAGAGCCAGCTTTACTCATTGGAAAATAGAATGCTGCTTTATTTATGTATATGTGTTAATGTAGGGATGTTAAAATGAATAGTTTGATGTTGTTACTGCTGCATATTGACTAACTGCCAAGGCTTTGCTTTATCAACTTATTCAGCTTCTGGTGAGCCGGCCTAGTTTATAAACAGAAATGCTTCTTTCTCTTTGATATCTAAATATTGATGCATTTTTGACACTTCTTCAACTAATTCCATATCAGTAGCATATTCTAACACTTTCTGATCGGAATCAGAGTGTGCACCTCTTGCTTCAACTTAGCGGACCTACAGAGCTGCTTTGCATTTCATCCATATCATTTCTTTCATTGCTCCTTACCACACAAGCTGTATGTGAAAGGAACTACACCATGATTATACAGACAAAGAGTTAATGACAAACACCTTAGGATGCACATGGGGTCACGAACACTACAGGATTTTTCAAGTAATTTAAATTTTTAAACAATATTCTTAGTCCAAAGGCCACAAGAACAAAACAAAATAATAATAATAATAATAATAATAATAATAATAATAATAATAATAAAACAAAACAACACACTGAAGGCCTCCAGACCAGATATGACAAATGAATGTTAATTCTGATTACTGGAATAAGTAAATGTATGGTTATAAGTTTGATTTGGCTTTCTCAAGCAGTCATTTTTGTTTCTATCTGCATAAAAAACAATAATGTAAGCAGACAAAATTTGGAGATTCTTTTAATATGGAAAAGATATGGTTCACTCTTAAAGTAGTGAAAATAACCATTTCAAACGCCCACATTAAACATAGCCAGATTTATTCCATTCCTATTTCAATATTAAAAAGAAAGAAATCAGTTGGGTAATTTTGTTTTCATTTTCTTCATTCCACTAGGTAGTGTGTGTGTGTATGTGTGTGTGTGTGTGTGTGTGTGCATGTGTGTGTATCTGTATGTCCCAGCATACAAGTGGAGGTCAGAGGATATGATCTTTTACTGTTATATTGGTTCCAGGGATTGAAGTAGATTCAAAAGTCTTGCACAGAGAATCTTTTTTCCCAGTAAACCATCTTTCAGAGACACCATCATGTGCAATTTAATATTAAAAAGATATATTTATTTTCATTTTATGTTTATGAGTACTTTACATGTACTTGTACATATGTGCATCATATGCATATCCGGTATCCAGGTAGGCTAGAAAACAGTGTTGGATTCCTCAGAACCGGAGTTACAGATGGTTGTGAGTTGCCATGAGGGGATTATTAACTGAGCCTGAGTTCTCTGCAAGAGCAGCAGGTATTCTTAACTGCTAAGCTATCTTTCCAGTCCCATCTATAAAATTTAAAATGCATCTTAAGTATCACTCTTTGGAAATTTAAGAAAGAATAATCCAGGTAAGATAGAATTTACTGCTTCTCATATGTGACAGTAAAACCATCTCAGAGCTGGAGAGATGACTCAGTGGTTAAGAGCATTAATTGCTCTTCCAGAGGTCCTGAGTTCAATTCACAATAGCAACATAGTGGTTCACAACCATCTGTAATAGGATCTGATACTCTCTTTTGATGTGTATGAAAACAGCTACAATGTGATCATATAAATATAACAAATACATAATAAACAAACAAACAAACAAACCTTTCCATCTCGACTTTTCCTCCACACTTACCCTGTTCCTTAATTTTCAAACAAAAATTTTTAGTTTGGATCACTAATAATAGCTATATTAGGCCCAGTGTGTTTATGAATACATGTATATTTGTTATTATGTGTTTGCATGTGTGAGTATATAAAAACAAGTGTATATGAAGTTGCTCCCTTTATACTTTTCTGAAAATACTTGTCAAAGATTCAATTTCATAAGGAAGCGTCACTGTTGGATCAAATTATCATTGACACAGAATAATTCATTTACTGACTCAATGGCTCTCATGATAGGCACTGTGCTATCACCCACTCTCATTCAGATGTAGCACATGTTCTAGTCTAGCATGTGATTGTGATGGATGCAGAGAGCATGATGGCACCAGAAAACTCATTGTGGAAGGATTCAATCTTGCACCATATTTGTGACCAAGTCACTAGGTCTGATCTTACCAGGTAGCAGTTTCCTCTGATTGAAAAAAAATATAGTTCTGTTTTTGACATTACAATTTCAATTCGTAATTTGTTGAAGGCTTTGAGGAATTAGCAGAGACATATCCTTATCACCCACTGGTCATAGAAATTAGATCTTTGGAGTTTAATCTCTCTGTATCCTCTCTCTACCCTTCTTCATTCATTTCTTCCTTCTTTCTGTCTTCATCCTTCCTTCTCTATGTTCATCTCATAGTCCCTCCTCATTTTTATTTGTACAATGAAACCAATTTTCTCAAAGGAGAGAGGCTTTGAATTATTGTTAAGCCAAGAAAATACAATCAATCCAAAATTAATAGTTTGAAAATTTTAGGATGAGAAAATATCTCCAAATTGATTTTATGAAGTCAAATCACATATAAAGTTCTGGTTATAGTACCAGTATAAGAAAAATACGGGGCAAGATACATTGTGAATATGGACATAGACTCTCAATGTAACAAAAATATAATGTAGACATAAAATCCACTTAAGAGTACACCAAATGGATCTTTTACTATCATCAAGTAGAAATATTTTCAGGAGTGTAAGGATGCCCAAACATTTTCAAGAAATTTGATTTGTCACACAACGAAGGTCAGAAATCATATAAACTTCACAAAAGATGCCAAATACTTATGTTATCCATGATTTAAAAAAATGTTTAAGCAAAACCAGTACTGTAATAGTGTTGTTCTTCATGACACTAAAACCCATAAGTTACATCATGTACAGTGGTGAAAATCTGAGAGATTTTCCCTAAAATTTTAGTGGCCATGAATTGAAAAGAGGTTGCAGAAAGGTATATGGGAGATGGTTAGAGGGAGGAAAGGGAAGAGAGGTGTCTCATAATTAAAGAATAATCCAAAAATTAAAATATTCAAAAATGGGAACACAAATATATTTTCTTTTATCTCTATTCACACTATTTGCAGGAAGTATAAGCCAAAGCAATTAGGCTTAATAAATCCAAACAGAAAATAAAGAGTGAAATGTCTTAATTTGTCAACAACATGACCTTATATACAGAAAACCCTGAAGACATTCATCAAAAAGTTAGAACTGATAAATGTATTCTATTTGAAAACTGTTTTAATAGCCATTCTTTATAATGCTATGGAAGCACTGGGGAGTAAAGTTAATTACAACAATAAAAGATGTGTATATGGAAAACTTTGCCACATTGTCAAACATTGAAGACAACAAATGAATGAAAAGATATTTAGTGCTCATAAACTTTAAAGATTGATATGATCATCATGTACCAAAATGAGGTACTGATTTAATGGTTTTTCTGTTAGAATTTAAGTATCATTTTTCATGGGACAGAACAAGTCCCTGAATCTTATAAGAAATACCAAAGGATGACAAAAAAAAAAAAAAAAAAAAAAAAAAACCAGAATAAATTCTGGGCAAAAGATGGATGGGTCATGATTTTTTCTGGCATCCAAACATATTACAAAACTATTTCAATCAAAACAGCATGATATTGGCATAAAAGATGATTCATAGATGAATAAAATAAGGCAAAAAGCCCAGAAATAAACCCTCACACCTGCACTCAATTAATCTTTAACAAAGGTGCCAAGAATACATAACAGAGAAACAATTCTTTCAATAATTACTGCTGGTAACACTGTATGTGCACACTGAAGAATTCAGTTGGACTTGAATCCTTACATATAGCTCAACACATAACTTAAAGTAAGTTAAATACCAAATTTAGTAACTGTCAATAAAACAACCAGAAAAAAAATCAGAATAAAGCTAGACAACATTAGTTTGAGCAATAATTTCTTGCTTATGCTCTATAATTCACATATAATCAGAGCAAAATTAGACAAGATGTATCAAGTAACTGCTTCCTCTTCACAGAAACAATGATCAGTAGATTGTGTAGATCGTCCTTGTAATGGGAGGAAATATTTGCCAACTATGTAATGTGTTAATATCCATCAAGAAGTCTATAGCAAGAAAAATAACAGCATGATTTACAAATGGGAAATGGAGGAGCACACATGGCACAAACTAACATAGATAGATGACAGTTACCATAAAAAATTGCATATTGTCAAAAGCAACTCGAGAATACAAGTTAGTACCCCACTGAGAGACCACTTCAGAGTTAGAATGGCATTTATAAAAATGATAGAAGTTCATGACAATATAAAGAAAAGAGAACCCCCTTTCAAAGTTCATCAGAATGAAATTAGTGCAGGTATTGTGGACAATAGTGAGAGCATAGCCTTAAATTAGTAAATAATTAACTCCTTCTTGTCTGTTCACCCAATGTAAGAGAAATCAGTATGTTTCAGAAATATATGCACTTCCACCATCACTGAACATCATTCACAAGAGGCAAAATTTGGGAACAATATTAAGTGTTCATCTGTTGGAATCACTAAGGTACTTGTTCCTAAGGATTAGGTACTAGACCAGGAAAGTTAAACAAGCAAAATTGTCCTTTCAAAGGAAAGGACATAGAAAGCCCTTTTTCCATTCAAAGTGCTGGGATTTGGAGGTAGTTAATAGCCTGGTGATCTGCATATGTGTATAGCCAGGGCTCCCTCAAGCTCCTACAACCAGCATTAGAGGTGACTTGCAGTCCAAATGGCCTCTATGCTCTCTATATGACTGAGACCCAGCCAGATTCTTCCCAAGGTACTAAAGCTAATACAGGTAGCCTATCTCTAGATTCCATCTTCTTGGAAGAAATGGCATGTTCTTTGAGTTGAATTTTCTTGTAATTATGTCTTCTTGTACATTAAGAATTGGATTACATCAGGAAACTTTTTCCAAATTGTACTTTGTTCAACTATGCTAACAATAGACCAGCTGGCATCATATTCTCAAAGTTTGATCTAGACCAATTAAGTCATGCTGATCTAAGTTTTCATCCTGCCTCTTTGCAGATTTTTTTCCCTGATAGCCTTGATGTCCACAGGGACTCCCACATCCATCAGTGAATGAATGGATTAAAATATCACACACACACACACACACACACACACACACACACAAACACTAGAATGTTGTGTTTTATAAAAATATGGAAACTGGAGATATGTTTGGTGGAGGCAAGGTATGGTGTGGGGAAAGGGGTACTTTGGCGGGCCCACGCTGAGGTATCCCTACTTCCTGAGGGACAGGACATGGAGAAGGGAAGTTGAAAGGGTAGTAGAGACAGAGAAAGGCAGAGAGGGAGAGAGAGAGAGAGAAAGAGAGAGAGAGAGAGAGAGAGAGAGAGAGAGAGAGAGAGAGAGAGAAAGAGAGAGAGAGAGACAGACAGACAGACAGAGACACAGAGAGATAGACAGAGACAGAGAGAGACAGAGACAGAGAGAGACAGACAGAGAGACAGAGACAGAGACAGAGAGACAGAGAGACAAAAAGACAGAGAGAAGTGGAGTAGAGGCTGGCCATGAGCACATGGAGAGAGAGGTAAGAAGGGAATGGGATAATGGGGAAAGAGGGTAAAGGAGCAAGGGCAGGAGAGCAAAAGTAAGAGAGCAAGAGAGAGAGGAGGGGGCAAATGGCCTTGTTTACAGTGAGTCAGGCAACCTGGCTGTTGCCAGGTAACTGTGGGGCAGAGCCTAGACTAAATGCCAACATAGAATATTCAGCCTGATAATCAATGATTCTATTATTGGTGATAGTATGGACAGATACAAAGTCCATTGTGAAATAACTAAGCACAAAAGACAAATATCATGTAGTAGTGGGGTGTAGGTTACCAAGGTTGGGAGGTAAATGAAGGATGGATAGGAAAGAGAATGCTCTTAAAATAAATCAGCCAAGTTAAAGGCAAGTAGAAGAACTATGGACCGAATGAATGACAAGGTGACTATATTTTTTTTCAGTGATTCTTATATATATATTTTTCCTTTACATAATTTTTTTTACTTACAAGACCTATAATAATTCTCTCTTTTTTAGATATTTTCTTTATTTACATGTAAATTTCTCCTTTCCCAGGTTCCCCTTCAAAAGTCCCCATTGAAGGAGTTAGAGAAGGGTTCTATGGAGCTGAAGGGTTTGCAGCCCCTTAGGACGAACAACAATATGAACTAACTAGTACCCTCAGAGCTCCCAGGGACCCAACCACCAATCAAGGACTATACAAGGTGAGACTGAATGTTCTGGCAGCATGCGTATAGTAGAGGATCGCAAATTCGATCATCAATAGGAGGAAAGAGTATATTTAACCACAGTGCATTTCGTGGTTCTAAGTTGCTGAAAGAATGAATTACAAAGGCACTTACTGCAAGTAAATGATAGCTATGTGAGATTTTAAATAAAAAAGTTAGATTTTGGAAATTCTACAATATGTGTGTGCATCAAGCCATCATATTATACCTCATAAATACATGTACTTACTGATTACAAAGATTTTTTAATAATTGAAATCTTGTATACTATCAGAAACTAGAATACTTTTAAGTATGCTATCAAATTAAGGAAATCTTGTATGGTTTGGCCTTTATTGTTACATTATTTCCAGGAGAAACTTTCTCCCTTTAAGTATTAAGTTTCAAGTATGTGCATTTGTTTTCTTCTAGGCTCCTTTTCTTTTCTTATTTCCCCATGTGTGAAATGGTAAAAGAGACAGACTCCCCTGCAGCACAGAGAGACAGCTGAAAGCGATGTGATGAACACAAGCTGACCTCTTCAAAATCTGGAGAAATGTTAAAGGGGCCTTGTAAAACTTTTTTCTGTGTAATTCCTCCCGCCACTGTGGAAATCACTCTCTAGCTTCCCTTTGTTTATCTGCTTGGGTATATGAATAGGCAGAATCTATTCCAGGATTGAATTTGTGGGAAAGTGACTTTGCAGCAAGCTAAGAACACAAGTAAAAAAGACTCAATTAATTACTTAAGCTTAGACGGATGTCACAGAGTGTGCTGCAAGCTGTAGGTGCTCATGTTCATGGACACACCATACAATGCCTTTAGAATTACATGAATTTATGAGCATGTCATAAAACGCTTTTAGAGTTGCACGTAACAGTAGCCAACACTTGTAGAGAGCTGCACCTGAGCCAGCAGCCTCCATTACAAAATGGCGCCGGCATCCGGTGTCTTCTCCCTGTTACAAGTAGTCTGCGCATGTGCCTAGGGCCAGAGCGCTCCAAGTCACAGCCTATCCCGAGGCATCTCATGAGGTAATGAGTAAACAGTCAATCAGAGGTGAACACGCTGCTCCAGGGTGTATATAAGCAGCGCACTTTCCAGGGCTCGCCCTCTCCTCGCCACATGGTAATAAAGGTTTGCTGCAGAAGGTTCCTGTGTGTGTCTATGTGTTCCTGCCGGCGGGAAAATAGCGCGGACCACACTTGGTGCTGAAACCCAGGACTTCGCCATCACCAGCACCACTGAGGAGACCCCCGTTTTTCAGGGAGGATCCAGAACTGCAGGACAAAGGTAAGCTCTGAGAGGCATGTTTGGTCTTGATCTACAAGACAGTATGTCAGAAACAGTGCGAGATAAGAGATTAGGAGCTCAGAAAGAAAAAAGAAGAGGCATGCCTAAGGAAAAAGACCCTTCCAAAGACGTTCAGTCTGCGGAAGTGAGAGACAAGGGAAAGGACGCCCTGGGAGAGAAGTGCAAGAAGGAACAGGCCTCAGAAAAGAGATCTATTTATCCGATAAAGGAACTAGAGGTTTTGGGGCTTGATAGTTCTGAGTTGGAAGAACTGGGTCCTGTTGAGGAAGCAGCTCGCTGGGAGGAGCTGCGAAAGAAAGATGGCGGTGGTAGGCAACGTGGTGCCTTGCGGAGCCTGGCATGGCAGGGCCTGGGGCAGCAGGTCTCCTCAGTCTGGGCCGCAATTGCGGCCGGGCCTAGCGGCCGGGCCAGCGCTCATAGCAAACGTCGACAAACTGGTGGCCGCCGTGTGGCCCTACCAGCGGCTGGCACTTCCGCGGCAAACTCACAGGCAGCATTAGAACAGAACCACGAGGCTTCCCGGCCCACTGCGAACTCACAAGCAGCATTGGAACAGATAGGGGAGGAGCATTCGGTAGAACGGATCACAGCCTCTTTCACTTTGATTTGCCAATGAGCGGGCAGACGCTGATCATGCAGCTGGGAGTCAGGCCTGGGGTGGGGATATGCCTTTGGGGCAAAGTTGCTTTGCTGTTGATTAGCAAACAGACTTTCAGATTAATCTACAGACTGGTTGCCCATTGCAAGTCTTTAAGCAGGTAAGTCAGATTGGTAATAAAGGGGAGGTAAGCAGAAATCTCACAAAAAAATTTTTTTTACAGGGCACCATGGAGCCGTTTTCTGACTTTGTGGCTAAATTAGTAAAAGCTGCAGAGAGAATCTTTGGTGATCCAGATGCAGCCATGCCACTGATCAAACAACTAGTGTATGAACAGTACACTAAGCAATACCGAGCCGCTACTACTCCATATAACTAGAGGCTTAGATGAAGGTGTGTAGAGAGCTTGGAGGCCCGCTAACCAATGCTGGAAGCAGCTGCTGTGATGCAGCTGAGTAGAACAAATAAATACCCTTTGGCAGCTAGTACAAGTAGGCTGCGAGTGGAAATATCCTGGCTTGTGTTTGATTTCCATACAATCCTCAAAAACAAGACATCATAGAATGGGCTCACCACACACTAAAATCTTATCTAATAAACAAAAAGAGGGAGTCGAGGAGCCTCTACCCTTAGTGCCATGAGTATAGCACTCTTTACTATTAATTTCTTATGACTGACCAATAGAAGGGCCCGGATCCTATTTTAATAAGATCCAGGGGAGCTGTTTGTGTTTTTCCGCAGGACGAAGATAACCCATTTTGGCTGCCAGAGCGACTGACGCGACGACTCATGGCATCTGAAGATGACCCCTCGA
>JADRCD010213096.1:2684-33234 GCA_019843815.1 Montemys delectorum
TCTCTCTCTCTCTCTCTCTCTGCCTTTCTCTGCCTCTACTACTCCCTCTTAACACCCCTCCCCATGCCCTGAATAAACTCTACTCTGCTGAGGCATCCCCTTCCCCCATACCTGACTATATATCCATAAAACATATCCCTCCTCTCTCTCTTTTTTTAACTTACATTTTTATTGTATATTTTATTTTTGTATTTCAAATGTTATCCCTTTTCCTGATTCCTGCCTCCTAGAAGCCCTCTATCCCATCACCCTTCCTGCTTCTATAAGGGTGTGCCCCCACCCACCCACCCACTCCCACCTCCCCATCCTGGCATTCCCTACACTGGGGCACAAAGCCATCACAGGACGGAGGGCCTCTTCTCACATTGATGCCTGATAAGGCCATCCTCTGCTACATATACAGCTAGAGCCATGGTTCCCTCCATGTGTACTCCTTGGTTAGTGCTTTAGACCCTGGGGACACTGGTTGGTTGATATTGTTCTTCCTATGGGGTTGCAAACCCGTTCAGTTCCTTCAGTCCTATCTCTAACTTCTCCACTGAGGACCCTGTGATCAGTCCAGTGGTTGGCTGCGAGCATCTGCCTCTGTATTTGTAAGGCTTTAGTAGAGCCCCTCAGGAGACAGCCATATCAGGCTCCTGTCAGCATGCACTTCTTGGCATCCACATTAGTGTCTGTATTTGGTGACTGTATATGGGATGGATCCCCAGGTAGGACGGTCTCTGGAAGGCCTTTCTTTCAGTCTCTGCTCCCCACTTTGTCTCTGTATTTGCTCCCGTGAGTATTTTGTTTCCCCTTTTAAGAAGGACTAAAGCACACATACTTTGGTCTTCCTTCTTGAGCTTCATGTGGTCTGTGAATTGTATTTTGGGTATTCCAAGCTTATGGGCTAATATCCATTTATCAGTGAGTACATACTGTGTGTTGTACTCACAGAGTTGTTTTGATTTGCATTTCCTTGATGACTAAGGATGTTGAACATTTCTTTAGGTGCTTCTTAGCCTTTCAGTATTTCCCAGTTGAGAATTCTCTGTTTAGCTGTGTTTCCCATTTTTCAATAGGGTTATTTGATTGTCTGGAATCTAATTTCTTGAGTTCTTTATATACATTGGATATTAGCCCTCTATCAGATATAGGATTGGTAAAGATCTTTTCCCAATCTGTTGGTTGCCATTTTGTCCTAATGACAGTGTGCTTTGCCTTACAGAAGCATTGTAATTTTATAAGGTCTCACTGGTGTTCTGTTCAGGAACTTTTCCCCTGTAACCATGTGTTCAACGCTCTTCCCCAACTTTCTCTTCTGTTCGTTTCAGTGTATCTGGTTTTATGTGAAGTTCCTTGATTCACTTGTACCTGAGCTTTGTATATGGAGATAGGAATGGATCGATTTGCATTCTACATGCTAACCGCCAGTTGAACCAGCACCATTTATTGAAAATGCTGTCTTTTTTCCACTGGATGGTTTTAGTTCCTTTGTCAAAGATCTAGTGACCATAGGTGTGTGAGTTCATTTCTGTGTCTTCAATTCTATTCCTTGATCTTCCTGCCTGTCTCTGTACCAATAGCATGCAGTTTTTACCACAATTGCTCTGTAGTACAGCTTGAGGTCAGGGATGGTGATTCCACCAGAAGTTCTTTTATTGTTGAGAATAGTTTTCACTACCCTAGGTTTTTTGTTATTCCAAATGAATTTGCAAATTACTTTTTCTAACTCTATGAAGAACTGAGTTGGAATTTTGATGGGGATTGTCTTGAATGTGTAGATTGCTTTTTGGCAAGATGGCCATCTTTACTAT
Source organism: Montemys delectorum (assembly GCA_019843815.1). Lineage (NCBI taxonomy): Eukaryota > Metazoa > Chordata > Mammalia > Rodentia > Muridae > Montemys > Montemys delectorum. The sequence goes on from JADRCD010213096.1 coordinate 4,481, forward strand.
ATTAATCTTGACAATCCACAAGCATTGGAGATCTTTCCATCTTCTGAAATCTTCATCGATTTCTTTTTTCAGAGACTTGAAATTCTTGTCATACAGATCTTTCACTTGCTTGGTTAGAGTTACACCAAGGTATTTTATATTATTTGTGACTATTGTGAAGGGTGTCATTTCCCTGATTTCTTTCTCAGCCTGTTTATCGTTTGAGTAGAGGAAGGCTATTAATTTGTTTGAGTTAATTTTATATCCAGCCACTTTGCTGAAGTTGTTTATCAGGCTTAGGGGTTCTCTGCTGGATTTTTTGGGGTCACTTAAGTATACTATCATATTGTCTGCAAATAGTGATATTTTCACTTCTTCCTTTCCAATTTGTACCCATTTGACATCCTTTTGTTGTCTAATTGCTCTGGCTAGGACTTCAAGTCCAATATTGAATAGGTATGGAGAGAATGGCAGCTTTGTCTAGTCTCTGATTTTAATGGGATTGCTTCAAATTTCTCTCCATTTAGTTTGATGTTGGCTACTGGTTTGCTGTATATTGCTCTTACTATGTTTAAGTATGGGCCTTGAATTCCTGATCTTTCCAAGACTTTTACCATGAAGGGGTATTGAATTTTGTCAAATGCTTACTCAGGATCTAAATGAGATGATCATGTGGTTTTTTTTTTGTTTTTTTTTTTTTAATTTTATTTTATTTTATTTTTTTGATCATGTGGTTTTTTGTTTTTTTGTTTTGAGTTTGTTTATGTAGTGGATTACGTTTATGGATTTCCATATATTGAACCATCCCTGCATCACTGGGATGAAGCCTACTTGATCAAGATGGATGAACATTTTGATATGTTCTTGGATTCAGTTTACCAGAATTTTATTGAGTATTTTTACATCGATATTCCTAAGGAAAATTGGTTTGAAGCTCTCTTTCTTTGTTTGGTCTTCGTGTGGTTTAGTTAGCAGTGTAATTGTGGCTTTATAAAACGAATTGGGTAGTGTTCCTTCTGTTTCTATTGTGTAGAAAAGTTTGAAGAGTATTGGTATTAGGTCTTCTCTGAAGGTCCGATGGAATTCTGCACTAAAACCATCTGGTCCTGGGCTTTTTTTTTTTCTTTTTTCTTTTTTCTTTTTTTTAATTGAGAGACTTTTAATGACTGCTTCTATTCCTTTAGGGCTTATGAGACTGTTTAGATGGTTTATCTGATCCTGATTTAACTTTGGTGTTTGTTATCTGTATAGAAAATTGTCCATTTTATCCAAATTTTCCAGTCTTGTTGAGTATAGGCTTTTGTAGTAGGATCTGATTTTCTTTTTTAAATTTCCTCAGTTTCTGTTGTTCTGTCTCCTTTTTCATTTCTTATTTTGTTAATTTGGATACTGTCTCTGTACCCTCTGGTTAGACTGGCTAAGGGTTTATCTATCTTGTTGATTTTTCTCAAAGAACCAGCTCCTGGTTTTTTTGATTCTTTGTATAGTTCTTTTTGTTTTCACTTGGTTAATTTCAGCTCTGATTTTGTTTATTTCCTGCCATGTACTCCTCTTGGGTGTATTTGCTTCTTTTTGTTCTAGAGCTTTCAGGTGTGCCATCTAGCTGTTAGTGTATGCTCTCTCCAGTTTCTTTGTGTAGGTACTTATTGCTACGAGTTTTCCTCTTAGCACTGCTTTCATTGTGTCCTATAAATTTCGGTACGATGTGCCTTTGTTTTCATTAAATTCTAAAAAGCCTTTAATTTCTTTCTTTATTTCTTCCTTGGCCAACTTATCATTGAGTAGAACATTCAGTTTCCACGTGTATGTGGGCTTTCCATTGTTTTTGTTGTTATTGAAGACCAGCCTTAGTCTGAGGTGATCTGATAGGATGGATGGGGCTATTTCAATCTCCTTGTATCTGTTGAGGCCTGTTTTGTGACTAATTATAGGGTCAATTTTGGAGAAGGTACTATGAGGTGCTGAGAAGAAGGTATATTCTTTTGTTTTATGATAAAATGTTTTATAGATAGCCGTTAAATCCATTTGATTCATAACTTCTGTTAGTTTCACTGTGTCTTTGTTTAGTTTCTGTTTCCATGATGTCCATTGCTGAGAGTGGGGTGTTGAAGTCTCCCACTATTATTGTGTGCGGTGCAATGTGTCCTTTGAGCTTCAGTAAAGTTTCTGTTATGAATGTGGGTGTCCTTGCCTCTGGAGCATAGACGTTCAGAATTGAGAGTTCATCTTGGTAGATTTTTCCTTTGATGAGTATGAAGTACTCTTCCTTATCTTTTTGAAAGCTTTGGTTGAAAGTTGATTTTATTTGATATTAGAATGGTTATTCCATCTTGTTTCTTGGGACCCTTTGCTTGGAAAATTGTTTTCCATACTCTTACTCTGAGGTAGTATCTGTCTGTCACTGAGGTGAGTTTCCTGTATGCAGCAAAAAGCTGGGTCAGGTTTACATATCCAGTCTGTTAGTCTATGTCTTTTTATTGGGGAATTGATTCCATTGATGTTAAGAGATATTAAGGAAAAGTGACTGTGGCTTCCTGTTATTTTTGTTATTAGAGGTGGGATTATGTTTGTGTGACTATCTTCTTTTGGGCTTGTTGGTAGATTAGTTTCTTGTTTTTTCTATGGTGGAGTTTCCCTCCTTGTGTTGGAGTTTTCCATCTATTATCCTTTGTAGAGTTGGATTTGTAGAAAGATATTGTGTAAATTTGGTTTTGTCATGGACTATCTTGATTTTTCCATCTATGTTAATTGAGAGTTTTGCTGGGTATAGTAACCTGGGCTGGCATTTGTGTTCTCTTAGGATCTGTATGACATCTGTCCAGCATCTTCTGGCTTTGATAGTCTCTGGTGAGAAGTCTGGTGTAATTCTGATAGGTCTGCCTTTATTTGTTACTTGACCTTTTTCCCTTTCTGGTTTTAGTATTCTTTCTTTGTTTTGTGCATTTGGTGTTTTGATTATTATGTAATGGGAGGAATTTCTTTTCTGGGCCAAACTATTTGGAGTTCTGTAGGCTTCTTGTATGTTCATGGGCATCTCTTTCTTTAGGTTAGGGAAGTTTTCTTCTATAATTTTGTTGAAGATATTTACTGATCCTTTAAGATGGAAATCTTCACTCTCTTCTCTACCTATTATCCTTAGGTTTGGTCTTGTCATTATGTCCTGCATTGCCTGGATGTTTTGGGCTAGGAGATTTTTTGCATTTTGCATTTTCTTGCATTGTCTGTTGTGTCAATGTTTTCTGTGGTATCTTCGTACCTGAGATTCTCTCTTCTATCTCTTGTATTCTGTTGGTGATGCTTACATCTATGACTCCTGATCTCTTTCCTAGGTTTTCTATTTCCAGGGTTGTCTCTCTTTGTGATTTATTGTTTCTAGTTCCATTTTTAGATCTTGGGTAGTCTTGTTCAATTCCTTCACCTCTTTGGTTGTGTTTTCCTGTAATTCTTTAAGGGATTTTTGTGTTTCCTCTCTAAGGGCTCTAAGGGCTTCTAGCTCTTTACCTGTGTTCTCCTGTTTTTATTTAAGGGAGTTATTTATGTCCTTCTTAAAGTCCTCTATCATCATCATGAGAAGTGATTTTAACTCTGTATCCTGCTTTTCTGGTGTGATGGGGTATCCAGGACTTGCTATGGTGGGAAAATTGGGTTCTGATGATGCCAAGTAGCCTTGATTTCTGTTGCTTATGTTCTTGTGCTTGCCTCTTGCCATCTGGTTATCTCTAGTGCTACCTGCATTCACTGTCTTTGACTCAAGCCTGCCTGTCCTATTATCTTGGTTGTGTCAGAACTCCTCCAAGTCCAGCTGTCTCTGTGATCCTGTCACCCTGATATCCTGGCTGTAAAGAGTTCCTGGGAGTCCAGCTGCCTCTAGGATCCTGAAATCTTGGTGTCACCAAGCTCCTGAGATTCTGTGATCCTATGATTCTATGATCCTGGGCATGTTAGAGTACCTGGGAGTACAGCTTCCTCTGGGTGTTGTGGGATTGGGTACAGCATCCAAGGTCTGCTCAGGCAGCGGCTCAAACTGGAAGGATCCCTCCTCTCTTTATCTTTTTATAAACACATCAAGCTCCACCATACCACAAGGACACTGGCTCAACTATGTTCATAGCAGCTTTGTTCATAATAGGCAGAAACTGGAAACAACCTAAATGTCCATCAACTGAAGAGTGGATAAAGAAAATGTGGTGCATTTATAGAACAAAGTATTACTCAGATATTTAAAAATATTGACAACATGAAATATGCAGGAAATGGATCGAGTTAGAAAAGATTATCTTGAGTGAGGAAACTCAGACAAAAAAAAGACAAACATGGTATATACTCACTTACAAGTGGATATTAGTCATAAACACAGGATTACCAAGCTACAAACCATACATCCAAAGAAGCTAAGTAACAAGGAGGGCTCAAGGTGGGATGCTTGAATCTTACTGAGGGGGGGAAATATATTAAACGAGGGTGGGGGGAGTGTGGATGGAAGCATGGGACCAGGTTGGGAGGGGGAGGTGATAGAAACAGGAGGAATGAGGTGGGGGCAATATGTGTTTTGGGAGAGACACCTGGATTTGGGGAGGCATCTCTGAAACCAGCTAGAAACCTAGGATAATAGAAACTCCCAGGAATCTATGTGAGTAATCCTAGCTAAGACTCCTGCAATGGGGCACATGGAGCCTGAACTGGTCATCTCCTGTAACCAGGCAAGACTTCCAACGGAGGGACTGAGACACCAACCCAACCACAAAAACTTAACATGTTTTGACTTGCCACAGTTTGTCCTGCCTATAATATGCACAGGTGTGAAAAATCAAGCAGAATTTGAGGACAGGGCAAACTAATGACTGGCCCAACCTGAGACCCATGCTATCAGAGGGTACCCACTCCTGGCACTATTTGTGATGCTCTGCTCTAGTTACAGACAGGAGCCTAGCATAAATGTCACGGAAGAGGCTCCACTCGGGAACTAATAGAAACGGATGCAGAGACACCCCCACCCCCAGCCTAACATTAAGTAGAGCTTGAGGAATGCTGTAAGGTGGGGAGAATTGTAGGAGGCAGAGGGGTCAAGGACACCACAAGAAAACCCACAGAATCAACTAACCTGGGCCACAAGGCTCACAGAGACTGAACTGCCAGCCAGAGAGCATGCATGGGTTGGACCTAGGCCCTCTGCACATATGCAACAGTTATGCAGCTTGGTCTTCATGTGAGACCCCTAAAGTGGGAGCAGGCCTGTCTCTGACTACACTGCCCGTCTTTGGATCCCTTCCTCATAACTGGGCTGCCTTTTCTAGCTTCAATAGAAGATGCACGGGTCTAATCTTACTGTAATTTGATATGCCAAGGCTAGTCTGTATCTCTGGGAGGCCTTTCCTCTTCTGAAGATTAGAGGAGGAAGGGTCAGGGAGGGAGGGAGAGGAGGGGAGAGGATGGGACTGAAAGGAGAGGAGGGAGGGAAGCGTGATTGGGCTGAGGAGTAAATGAATAACCAACAGAAAACTAAATATAATTATGGGGTCCAGTCAGAACATGTTAAAAAACACATTCAGAAAATAAATATTATATTTGAATTTAAAATAAAATGAAATCTCACCCATCTTCGAAGCACTGGGAGTCTTTAACATTTACATTCTTCTAAAATCCCAGAGAACAACGCATGACTTGTGAAACAATCATTTTTCATAAACAGGGAATCAGAGGGGGTGTTGAGAAAAAGCAGAGGAATACCTATTTTACTCTGGAGAAAATGTGTGCATTTTGTAACTGCTTTTGCAATTTGAAGGCTCTGAAAGTTTTTCAGTAATGACTCTGGCGCATACTGGAGGTTTTGACTTTTGAGTATTATAAAATTACATTTCCCATCTGATGCCAGAGAGGCAATGTTGCTTTTGTCACAGCCAGAATCCAAGCGAAATGGCTGCTGGCAGTTCCACAGAGTCAGGAAGAGTTCATGTGGCACACGGGTGATGTTCTGCACACAAAGATGCTGTGCTGTTCTTCCGGGTGGCTTTGTGTGGTGCTCAGCTGGCACTGGGGAAGATGCCCAGGAGACAAGATTTCTACCCTACACATTGTCACCATGGAGGGGGCTTGCATGTTAAAAGAAAGCATCCTTCCTTCCTTCCTTCCTTCCTTCCTTCCTTCCTTCCTTCCTTCCTTCCTCCCTCCCTCCCTCCCTCCCTCCCTCCCTCTCTTCCTTCCTTCCTTCCTTCCTTCCTTCCTTCCTTCCTTCCTTCCTTCCTTCCTTCCTTCCTCCTGAACTAATCCTTCTAGTAAAGCCCTCTAGGTTCCTACAGAATGATTTAATTCTGTGGTCCCTGAGCAGATGAGGGCTGGCTGATCATTGATGCTAGGTACCCATATGTAAAGTCTGCACTTCAAGAATGAGATTCTGGATGGTTTTTGCCCTCGGTCACCTGTTGTAAAAGGCCACTAAAGCTGACATCTGGGTGGTGATTTTTTTGGGGGACCCAGAAAGGTTATTCTAACAGCTGTTTAATCACCCTGTTTGTGTATGAGAACATGTAGGTGTGTGTCCACACACTTTGTATGAGTGAGAGCCAAGACGGTAAAGAAAAACGAAGTAGTGATCACATTTTACCTCCTGCTGTCCAAATCTAATCTTTTGAATTACTATACAATGATACTAGGCAGCAGAGGTTTTGGTGGTGGCAGAATGCTCTTTATTTACCCTGTCCAATATGGTGGTCACCTAGCTGCATATGACTATTACATTACTCAGTTATGACTACCATGATGGAAAGTGTAATCCTTAATTTTATTTAATTTTAATAGATTAAAATTAAAATTTAAATAGCCACTGGTGACTAATGGCCACTCTTCCAGGCAGCAGAGCCCTACTGCTTATATTTGCATGGGAGAATTTCCCACTCTGAGATGCCATGTCTTAAATCACTGTCATCCTTTTGATAGGCAAATCTAATTGTCAGCTTGCAAGAAAGAAGCCTTATTAGTTTGTATAAATAAAGATGTGCTCCGTTACTGCTTGCAGGATAGCTTTGTTTCTATGTTAAGTTGATGCCCTTCTATGGTACGTGAGTCACACAAGCATTAAAGCAGTCTCCTAATGGGTGGTCCGTATATCTTATGAGTCCCTGGAATTTCTGCCTAGGTGGTACCTGCCAAACCCTCCATTTTTATCCCCTTAGAGTTTTTTTTCTTTTTCTTTTTTTGTTCTTATTCCATTCACTCCAAAATATCATTACCATTGCAAACAAGGAAAATGTGTTTATCAACTGCAAACTCCTTTAGGGCCTCATAGGATTAATCACGGTTATAAAGTTTTATTAAACACAATTTTTGTTTAATGACAAGCTCCACCAGTCCTTCCCATTCCAAACCAATCCTGTCCTAAGGGTGAATTGCGCTTAGCAGATTGCTTCCAACAGACTCTTCAACACAATCCCTATTACTTTGTCATGCACAGAGATATTTTTCTTCCTGGATAATTTGAACTTCCTTAAAAATCACATCTGTTTCATACTTTATTTATTTGTAATTTAAATCCTTAAATTGAATCTTTCATTACTAACATCTGGGCTTGAAATGTAGCCCACTTGAAAAAAATACAAATTTTATTTTATCTGTAGTTACCCCCCTTCACTCGGTAGCACTGGTACAAACACTCTCTGGCCAGAGGCAAAACAGCCGGGTATCTTAAAGCTGTGATGTTACACCACGTGTGATGTGGCTCACTTGATTGTCCCTGAAGTGACTGGCAATTTGCCCAGAATTAGACTGAATGCACGTAATAAGCTGTAGAATTTCTACAATATTGACAATTAGATATCTCTATACAGCAGCAGCTGTGTATTGTTCTCATGGTATGGTCTCCTCAAAGCACCTCCTAAAAAGAGAAAGGGGGAAAAAAAATAAAAGCCTGGCAGAAGGTTGCAAGCAGCAGAAAGGTGATATACATTGTAAGAAATATCTCAAATTCATATTGATGGAGATGTTTCTATTAGTTCAGTTCCTGCAACGGAAATCACATGTGAAACAATGCTCTGGGAGAGGCGCTTGTAACAGCACCTCTGTACCAGGGAATTGCTGTATTTTTTAGCATGTTTCAGAGAAAGATACCTTTTCTCATTTCCATTCATTGTGAGGGGCTGGGGGTCTTATCACCAGAGCTTCTGGGGCATTCCAAACCGCAGAGAGCAAGCAGTTGGAACACCCTGGATAGGGGGGTTTGCTTTTGCCTTCTGAAATGGCTCTAGTCATTCAGGATAACTTTCACTATCCCCCTGGGAGGGAATTAGCCCCGAGAAACCACCTTGTTTGTGGCTAGTTTTGATGAAAAAGATCTGGGCTCCTAATTACCCATTTTCGCTCTCTTAATACACAGACAGCCAGGGGAATGGACATGGACATATCTCTTTATACCGCACCTGTTTTTATAATATTTATCCCCAGACCATTTGTTCCATGGCTGTAGAAAAGAGAAGGAAGGAATTAAAGTAAGAGCCCCTCACTATCTCCAAGCTACTGTCCACAGCCCTAGGATTTGAATGCTATTCTAGACCTCATGTTTGAAGTGTGGACGGCTGTTCTTTGATATTTTGGCCAGTGGATCTGAGGAAGGCTGTTTTCTAGAGCCAAATTCAGCAAACTTCCTGTTTGTTGTCTCCTTGAAATAGAAATGAGTATTTTGAAGAAAGCTGCTTTTTTTTTTTCCTTTAAGAAAAATATCAATAAAACATAAGGAATGGTAAGATGTCTTATTTTCTATTGCAAATCTTAATTTAGCAAGTCAATTGCCAACAGTATGTAGCTAACGTGCTGATGATGTTTGGACTGGCTAACTGAGCCACAAGACAGTGCGGGTTCTTTAACGCTTAGTCCGGTGTTGTAGCAAATTAGCACAGGATTTTTTTTTTTTCTGATCTCAAATTACATTGTATCTCTTTTTTGGAAAACTCCAGGTTAATAAGAATGTATTTGTTTTTGGTCCAACGCCTACGCCTAGGTTTACTCCTCCATTCCTGTAAATGAGGCAGGGAGAGAGACTTCTGGTTAGCAGGGAGCTTACTTGAAACTTGGAGACGCTCCTCTCTTGCAATCTAACTTAAAGACTCCCTCTGCCCCGCCCTCCCTCGCTTCTCTTTCCCTTTCTCTTCCTTCCCTTTTTGAACTTACTTATATTTATACTTACATTATATACTATACTTCTCAGGGACCAATCTTTAATGGTTTCTTGTTAATGATGGCTTTTGTTTTGAAATATGGAATCGGATGGAGTTGGGGCCCCTTCTAGGAGTCAGGAATTCTGATTTGGGTTCTCTGGTTTGGATTCTGCCCCTAACTGGAAGCATAACTAGACTTGGTTTGCATCTTTGGGCATGATTTTTTGTGAGGACAGTAGGGGTCAGTGGAAGGTGCTACTGGTCTTGAAGCCACAGTGGTGATTCTCCTCTCAGGTGGGAAAATCATCCTTTGTTGGCGTCCACTTCACTGGCTCCCTCCTCTACTTGCCTGTAGCTGAATCAGTGACCAAAAGGTCAGACCAGAATGTGAATCCGTGCAAAGTAAGACAGGGCTGAGACGGCATGAAACGGTATCGCCAGAAACATAACGCCAGCTCCCTTCGGTGCCTGATGTACTCTAATAAAGGAGGTTAAAGAGCCAGTACATTAATTGCCTACTGTCCTAAGTCCCTTTTATAACCTGTGTTATCAGCACAAGTACAAGTGTGGTGTGGTAAGGGATATCATTATGAAACAGATTTCCTGGGAGAGGAATTAGCTGGCTCTGGTGGGCATCCCTGCTGTAATGAACATACTTGCGTGTTTATGAACACAGTTATGGATGTTCTCTTAACAATTCTCTTCAGGGAGAATGCCTTCATTGGCTGTCTCATATCTAGTGAGCCATTTTTTTCTGCCTGGTTCTTGGAGGGTTAATTTGCAGTTTACTATTGAATAACATAAAATGAGCAGTAAATAATGTAATGATATGTATTGTTAAGCTACATATACTATACCAGGTGTGAGCACACCCACTCCTCACTTAGATATAATCCAGGGCAGTCTACAAACACAGATGTATTTTAACAAAAAGAGAGAGAGAGAGATAAAGACAGAAAGAACAAGAAAAAAAATTAAAGCATATGTAAGATAATTTAACCAAGACAGAGATCCAGGTAGAACTTGGCCTAGTTTTTTCCCTAAGAGTAGCCTCTCTGTGCAGGGTGAAATACAACAGCGTTTTGGCTTGTTTTTGGAACACATATGAGCCAAACACGTGGGAAACACCTTGACAGGCCTTTTGTATAACTACAAGGAAACTGATAATCCTAAATAAATTACACAGGGAATATGAATCCTTGAATACCAGTAATTATAATGGTTATTTTTCACTTTTTTAGCACCTGCAAATGATGTGTATAAAACAAAGCTTCCAAAGGCACTAATTAACTTTTTATTTTTTCCATTTACTGACTTTAACCAGTTTGCATTAATTGGCAATTTATATCTATATATTTTTACCAAATATTTCCACTACTTTAGAGTGGTTGGAAATCACACATGATTGAATTGATTCTCATTGAGTTTGTTTTCAATTTCCATTAGACACTCACTCCAAATTTCCCTAGCCTGCCATGCTCTATCTTGGGGGTGTTGGATGCAGTAGAAATGTCTCAGTAGATCTTCAGCTGGGAGGAGCCGCTCTGACTCCTATGGCATAGTGACATGACTTCCAACTAATAGTGCCAGTCAGCATTCCTAACTGCTCCTACCAAATGTGCAGAGGCTCTGCTTGGCAGACCTCCAGGCTCAGCTTCCTGACAGATTTCTTTGGGCTATTCATGATACAAGATTAGTTGTCCTACCATGAAGATGACGCTTTTTTCTACGAAAGGCTCAGGGCAAGTCAGAACCAGACGAAGCAGGATTCCAAGGGCTTTAATCCTCCAAGTTGCAAGCCCAGTTAGTCTGGATTGAAGGCTTGGTGATAATTTGGATGGTGATGGAGTTTGGGGGTAAGATTGTTTGAGCTAACCTTTGGCCTGGACAGGCGAAAACAGGCAGGGTTTGCTTCAGGATGTCTCAAGCAAGAGGAAGGAGCCCCAGTACTCTCTGCTCCCCTCCCCACTGTCACAATTTTATTTAGTTTTGAAGGAACAACCAACTTCTCATCCTAATTACTCAGAAGTCTGTGTAGTAGAGATGTCGCCCATCAAAAGACCCGAAAGTTCCACAGAGAAAAAAATAGCACACTGTCTGAGGAAGGGTGGAAAGTCTAAGGTAGGAGGGATCAAACCAACATGGGTGTGCTTGGGCAGTTGCCCTCTTTAAAGAGCTTCCAGTGTTAGCAGCTTCCAGTAGAAGTGGAAGCTGAGTTGGCAGGTTCTGGCTGGTGATGAGAACCTCTTAGACCAGTGGCCCCCTCTCTCTAGGGCACAGTGGGCCTAGGCCAGAGTGAACGCCGCCTGAAAGTAAGACAAGGGCCTCTCAGGATGCAGAGGCAAGATGGCTGCCGCAGCCATCTGCACGCCATCAAAGGCTGCTGCCTGATGGCGCTCTGGCTGCCAAAGCTTCTAAAGGGTTTGGCGCCTGACTGGAAATCGGATGCAAACTGTCCATCTGCCGCATGGCACTGGTGACAGCTGATTCTTTTGCAGTCTGCAAGATGGACCCAAGCTAAGCCAATCGGTTCCATCCCTGATTGCACAAGGATTGTCCGGCCTGTTTCATCAGCCAGGACACAGGAGTGGTGTGGGTTTCATTCTGCTCAGTACGTGACTCTATAAACACTAGTGCTGGGGACGAACTGAGAAACCAGAGGGAACACACTGCTGCTTCTGTGGAGAAAGCATATTGGCAATGTTCAAAGCATATTGGGGGATAACAGTAGCCGAGAAACCCCAATATGGACTAGGACAGCTGACCAGATGTCTTGACTGACATTTTTAACACGTTTCAAGGGGATCCCTACAGAACATAAAAACTAACTATACATCTGTGTGCCTCGCTCCTACACCCTCACCCCGCACTCTTCAGCTAAGTGTGGTTCATGGATACTTGGAACTCAGCTCACAGCTCCGGCAACAAAGAAAAGCATGGCCGTGTATGGATTGAAGTGCCCTGCATAGAACAAGGCCTGCCTTCCTACCTAACCAGGAAATGTCCGGCCCATGGCCCATACTGAGTGAACGACTAAGGAAGCACAGCCAAGGTGTGAAGACATTTCTCCTGGAAGCTGTCCAGCTGAGGATAGAGAAAGATACAAGGAATAGAAAACTCCATCCTTTACTGCCCGATAAACCAGCTTCTATGGACACCCCAGCAGTTCAGCATCTCCTAGTAGACGCAACCCTGTGTGGGGCTGAGGTGAAGCTGTAGCCAGCGCAAAGCCAGGCTGCCTTGGTGAAGAAGCCGGTTCAAATTGAAAGGAAGAAGTTCATAGAATTCCAACTTTATTTTTATTATGCTTCTATAATAATTTTAGGGAAGAAGTGTGTATGTACATATTCAGAAGAGGTGTGTGTGTGTGTGTGTGTGTGTGTGTGTGTGTGTAGGTGTGCTCCTGTGTGCGTGTGTGTGTGTGTGTGTGTGTGTGTATGTGTATGTCCTCCTGGTGTGAGAGACTGAGATGGATTTACAAAATAGGAAAATCATAATAGTCTATTTAATCAGAAACGAATCTTGTATAAGATTTCATGTTTCCAAAAATTACTTTATGAATTTAAAATTGACTATGGGTCATTCCCAAGTCCATAGTAACAGAAGTGTAGTGTGGATTAATGGTGTTCTTGGACAGAAAGTTAGGCATGTGTCATGTTACTGAGTGTCTGGGTTGGGCTAGCTCTCTCCACAGCGCACCTAATCATAAGAGAACATTGTATTTGGCCTGCACTCTGACTGCAGCTTAGACGGAGATTTGTAGGTTGTGTAGCTCAGAATTTTCTTTAACGTCTAGCATTTCCTGCATCAGGAATAGGCCTCTACATTCAAGTAAATGACAGGAGACTCTGTCCAGAGACTCTCAGGGTCGTGTTAGTGGAAGTTGTGCAGACAGGTGCAGTTAAGAACTCTGTCCCAAGAAACAGCAGTTGGGACACTGCTGGGATGGCCCTGGGACCCAGGTTTCTGGATTCCCAGTCCTGTGTGCAACTTCTATGCTTAACCATGTGAACTGGACAGCTAGTAGAGTAAAGCACACTTATGTGCTCAGGTTGTTTAGTCCCCGGTTAAAAGAAAAAGGGAGGAGAATGATCCTGGATAAGTTTAGAATTTAAAAATAAAACCCCCAGAAGTCTTGCCTTAAGCAGGAAGAGCCTGCGCCAGATTAGATTTCCCAGACTGATAGGACTACTTCAAAGGGTGCTTCGCACAGACTCGGGGAGCTGTGGAGGCGCTGGGGGGGGGGGGGGGGGCTGAACTATGAGTAAGTACAGAACTGTGTGGAGAGGGTTTAGAATGGAGCTCCTGATAGTAGTCTTTTGTGAGCAGAAGCAGGAGGCAACCCTGAATGCGGGTAGATTCTCTCTCTCCTGGAGCCCACAGACAGAAACCTACATTGCTGACGGGAGCCAGGACTGGTTCATACATACAGGACAAGAGTTTAGGTGTTGGCGCAGGTGACTTTGTTCCACAGATGGTTAAGCACAACACCAGGTGCATCATAAATAAAAACCCCACAGACAAAGCGCCATTAAACTTTGTTTTGTAAATGAAAGTCTCTCTTTGTTCCATACTTCTGGTGGAAATGACTTTCATGCTGGTGGATAAAAAGCAACAGTCCATAGTCCAAGCTCTCCAGGCACAGGTGTAGGCAGCCGTAGAGGCTATCCTGCGGCCCAGTTCTTAGGTTCCTTCTGTCCTGCTTGAGATCCACTTTGCTTTCTCATTGATTTCCGAAGATACAGATAGTCTTAAGGGCAATGTAGGCTGCATGGCAGCTTTGATGTCACAGACTAGACACCTCTGTGAGGCATGAGCCTTGGTTTATTTAGACTGCTTAGGTGATCTGAGGAAAGACCGTATGCTGTGCTGAAGTCATGATGTGAACCGTCACAAATGGAAAACGTAACATGAAGGCAAGGTGCTGTAGCCCACTGGAGTTGGAGTTATTCAAATACTGTCATCCTTGCTAATGGATTGTAGATATATCTCAACCTTTTTTTGTTTTTTTTTTTTATGTTAAATGAACAGAGGATTGTTTAAAGCTCCTCCATTGTGCCCTCCCCACCACTCTGTAAATTCTGCAAACACTTGATGGCTTTCCTAAAGTGGATGAGAAATGACTGTAACGATTCATTTTAATGGGGGGTATAAATGCGTGTCTGTGTGGTGGTATACTGATATACATGTATGTCCCTGGGTGCCAGAAGATGGTATCAGGTCCCTTGGAACTACAGTTATGGACAGTTACAATTACAAGTTGGTTCCCACTGGAGAAATGTGTGTGCTGGAAACTAAACTGAGGTCCTCTGGAAGATCAGCAAACATCCTAAACCATTTCTTAAGCTCCCAGAGCAACTGCTTTTGTTGTTTTATTGATAGACTTTTTTTTTTTTTTTTTTTTGAGATGGCAGATCTGGCTCTTACCTGTAGAATATCTGGTTTGCAGAAATAGCCTATTAATTGTTTTAGAAAAGAACATGAAGATAGATTGAGAAATTTCTAGAAGGGGAAAATGTAGATTGGATGCTCCCTGCTTCCCTAAGCACCTGAACACTTCTCTCTACAAATCTGCCTGAACCTGACATTTGTCTGTTTTCTGGGTTTCCTTAGATCCATGATGATAAATGGCTGGGCGAAAAGTGAAGCATTAGGCCAACCATGCAGGTGCTTTGACTGGCTGCTCCAGGCACCCCAACAAATATTTATGGAGTGCCTTTTCCAAACAAGGCTGAGAGAGCAACAAGCGCTGAGAGACTCAGGTGAGTAAGATAAATTTTTCTGTTCTTAGGAAATTTGTGGCAGAGGCAAGGCTTTATGTGGAATTCAGTAGCAGTCTAACTGCTCTGGGAAGTTTTAGAAATTTTAATGGGTGTGAATGGAGGAATACCACAGTTAGGCTACATTCAAGAATCAGAGAGTAGCTGTTTAGCCCATATACTTTAAAAGACTATGTCCACTGCAAAAAGTCAAAAGTGGACGATTATTAATCCTAGATTATTACCATACCAGATCCTTATTCAGATTTGTTCTGACACAGATTGTCAAGTAGTTATAGGGAGCCGGTGTCCCTAATCACCCCTAATCAGGGCCTTTTGGAAAGTGGAAAAAGAGTTGTCAATAATTATTTTGGAGCAGCAATAGAGAATAGTGGTATCCAAAGCAAACTGGACGTATGGCAGTCTAGTTATTGGTGAATGAGCCCCATATAGGACTTCCTGAGTCTGTGTGTGGGATGCGCAGGGATCCGGAGCTCACCTGGAGTTGTGCTTTGGAGCAAAGCACATCCCCTTTAAAGGCACATTGACCATGTTTACCATACCTGACTTGGACAGGCCTTTATAGCCCCCCTTTCCACTACTTCCTGGTCAAACTGGAATTACAGAATGACTGGAGTAACTTGACTGCTTGGATCTTAAAAGTGAAATCCAGTAGGTCTCATATTCAGCTTCCTACAAGAGATCACAAGAAGAAAATTCTGAAGCTGTGCAGAGAGGATATGGAGAGATATTGAAGGAAGTACTTTTTAGTTCTTCCTTTGATTTTACACATTAGACCTACAATATGTTAGTGACAGTATTTTACCCAGTCTACTGATGGAGGAACTTATGAAACTGGTGTGATTTCTTTTTGAGTATTTTATTTCTCTCATAAATTTTATTTAATTTAGCAAAAATATGCTATTTGGTATATGGAAATAATTCAGTAAATGTTAAGTAAATGAATAAATAAATAAATTTGGTTAAGAACAGATAAAAATCAGTCATCTGTTTCTCTTTAACTTGGAATCCCTTTAACAAACTGTCCCGAACAAAAGCACCAGTTTGCACTTACCATCGTCTTTAGTCATCAACTACATCACTGTGCTTGTGCATGTATACATACATATACATACACATACACATATACATCATACACACACACACACACACACACACACACACACACACACACACACATATATATATATATATATATATATATATATATATATATATATATATGTAACTCTCTACAAAAGCCTGAGAGGATGCCAGAGCACAGCATTTAAAATCCACTCTCTCCTACATTACTTTAGAAACTCTAGCCCATGCTTGTATTTCATAATCTGTGTGTCCTGTGTAGGTAAACCCATCGTACTGTCATCTTCTTGGCTTTCACGGGGCAATGATAATAACTATAAAAATGACTTTACTGATGGCGCCTAGCAGAATCTCAAACTGCATTCAGTAGCATGTTGTTTAGCTAAAAGCAACCATGACAAGAAAGAAATAGAATCTTCATTTGGGTACACTTTATAAATAAAACTTCCAAGAAGGGACAGAATGTTTGACTCGTATTTTTAATCCAAATTTTAAAAAGTAGCACAAAGTGTAGACTGCTTAGTCTATGAAAATTATAATGCTAATTTGATACTATTTATTAGGAACTACAGCTTCATAAGCCACTAGTCTTTCCCGTGGTTTAAGATTAAACGAAGAAAGATTTAGAGAATTTGTTTATAAAATCTCAGATTAAAACAAAAAAGTAAAGAAAAGGCAAGGATCATTTTTGGAACACAGTTGAGAGTAATTAGCAAATTGTAGCTATCATGCACACTTATGCTCTGACCCAAACAAAGTTAATAGTTTGGTTGAGCTTTGGAAAGGCTTCTCCTGCACTGGAAGTATATTTCTGAATGACATAAATATAAGAAAATCAGAAGTTAACTTTAAATGGATTTAAGTTTCTCAGGTAGATGAGAGCTACACTTGCTAAGTTCCTAAATCTATTCAGAGTAGTTTATCGCAGAGTTGTATGTTATTTTGCTGGGTTGAAACTCCAGAAAATCTAATAATAGCATGCTTTCTGGAAATTGCATTAGCAGAGACCATTAGTAAGTGGAGCCCACAGAGTTCGAGTGGAAACAGAAAGCAACGCGCACATGTGTAAGAATCGAGGCTGGCCACCTCTTAAGCCAGTGCCTGAGAACGCCGAAAGGCAAATTTGAAAAGGACCTTGAACATCTTCTCAAACAAGCACCCCAAACAGCAGTAAGTGCCCTCCAAAAGGACAGGGAGCCACTGTAGAACTTTGCATCCAGGAGACATCTTAGCATTTAACTACTCCAGGCCCCAGAGCAGCAGGTTCTGAGAGGTTGGGAGACCTGCTGGACGCCACACAGCTAGTCAGAGGTAGAGCTAAGAGTAAGCCTGGACTCTTGGCAAGAGACTTCTGGTTGGTCTGTAAAGAGTTGCTTTTAGAGAGCCATAAAATAAGATTTCAGAAGTAGACTTCACCCTTACTGTGACATTCTGGCGGTGGTGGTCCAGTATCTGTGGCAGCTTTCTTCCTCGGGTGAGAACCCACAAAATAATTAAGTAACAGACCTTAAAGTGCAAGGAACGAAGTCATTTGGGCCACTATCCAAGCCGTTTCTTTTCGTACTTAGGGATTTTCTGGTTGGTTTTTTGTTGCTGTTGGTGGTGGTGGTGGCGGTGGCTTTTTTTTTTTTTTTTTTTTTTTTTTTCATATCAGACCTGAAACACAAAGACAGTCGATCATTAAAAAGTTAAACCCAGGTCCATTCATAAGCGCCCTCTCCCTGGTTTGTAGAGGGAAGGAAGGCTCTCTGCAGCCATCCAGCTGTGTTCCGAGTTAATGAGGAGTTTTCAATCTGGCCAGTCACCCTGTTTGTCCTTCGCCCTTGCTGGTGCCTCCACTGGTCTCCTAGTGCCTGATACTAGAAATCCAGTCTTCCTTTTCAAGCGGCTTGGCTGTATTTGCGATTACAATGGTCTTGCTGGGCACTAAGAAGGCCAGGTCACCTGATAAGTATGAGCTGGAGGTCTGCAGTGGAGCTATGAACAGCTGGAAATCACAATACCCCATCCGTAGACCGGACTGACCAAGTGGCAGATGGAATAGCCAGAAAGTAAAAAATGTATACTGTGGCCTGGCGCGTTCTGATAGAGGTGATGTGAGAATAATGCTCCCTTCCATTCCCACGGGTGTCACTTTCTCAACCAAGCCCTTTGTTATTGCAAGTATTCAGCATTTTTGTATCTGCCCCTCTTTGTGACACCACAAAGACATTGTTCTGAAAAACCGGACTTTTAATTGTAGTGAAAACCAAGTTTATTTAATTATTCTTGGGCGTTGGAAAAGATGGGTTTTGTTTTTCTCCTGCTCTCTCCTTCCTAATCGCAGTGCAACACCCTTCCCCAGCAATGCTGCGGATGAACTTCATGCTGCTAGACAAATAAATTCTTTGGAAAAATGCACATTTTTATTTGGAAATAATGCCATCTCTTTGTTAGATTTGCAGCAATCCTATTTTGCCTCTACTGTTTTTAAGTCGAAAATGAAAAATTATATAGAAGATGTTTGTGCATGGCATTGTGCTGAATGGTATGTAGGTCAGCATGCTGCAGCTCCGCAGATAAGGGACAGGGAACAAGTGTTCTATGTACTTACAAGCAAATATCAGTCATAATAGAGGAAGACAGATCTACAAGAGCGTTTTGGCTTCCGAAATGTTTCTTGTCATTAGCATTTAAAAAAAGCCGTGAGATTCAGGCCTATCAGCAGCGATTCACAGCAAACCCTGGCTTGCGCAGGTTGTTATCTGTTTCGCACAGAGGTACAGCTGGTTAGCAAATGGATTTGCAGATTTTTTTTTTCAGGGATGAGTAAAAAGGCAAAGAATCAGGTACTTACAACCCATTCAGAATGTAACAATTTTGTTTGTGTTATAAACCAAACCTTCTGTTTTTGCAAACTGCATTATTTTTAGAAACAGAACCAAGAAAAAAAACCCAGCTGATTTAAAAAAAAAATCTTTATTCATATTCCAATATCCCTAAGGCTTCTAATATCCATGAAGTAATACAGCGAAGAGAGCGGCGCTGGGACAGCAGACTCTCAGATTCGGTTTACGGCGCTGGCTCGCTGTGTTAGCAGGAGAGTCAAAGGGAAGGAGCCAATATTTAAAAATTTTTATTTCTCTTTCTATTCTGAGATATAAAGGGAGAAAGGGTACCAAGTAAAGGCGGGGGGTGGGGGGGGAAATTTGAGTATTCATCTGGACGAGGAAGGTTTTATATCTATATTTGTATTTATGATGCAAGGAATACAGTAATGTGGTCTGAAGCCTGCTATCTGGTGTACCTACTTGATTGAGTTCTTTGGGGTGGGGAAGGTGTTTTTTGGTTTTTGTTTTGTTTTGTTGTTTTTAATTGAGAAGAAAACATAGACATTAAGATATTTCTGTCTCTGGTGTCTGGAGCTATTTTAAACGCTTCTCTTTTATTAAGAGTCTCAAAAATGAAGAGATGCTGACAGACCCCATTCCATGAAAGCATGTAGCTCTACGTTGTCAGGTACGTTCTATGAGACAGTAAGTTGTGACGGGTATCAGATTGGGCATGCTCAGAGGCATTGCCCCCACATCAAGCCCAGTGGGTGAATTACCGTGAGTGATTAGGCATGCAATCAAGCAATCTACAGAGCTCCTAATGTCACAGTTGCTGCTCACAGAGAGAATTACTTACATTAGATCCCTTTCTAGGACTGTTTGCTTCATTAATAGGGAGGTGGTGGAATCTTGTGCAGCGAGGCAGGATAAGCCAAATCCTTTGTCAACATCTAAGACTTAGATCAAAGATTGGAATAAAGCAGGGGTACATGGGGGAGAGGATGGAAGAGTAAACAGGAATTAAGGAATGGATTGGATGCTCTGGAAACATTTGATAAATGAAACACTCTGTTGAAGTACAACACCGAGTATTTTTGATTACAGTACTTTATTGGGAAAAGTAGACAATCGCCACTTCACGTCTAAATCAAGTTTTCCTGAGTTGGTTTATTCCTCTATCTGGGAAGCAGTTGAATGTCTGCTCCCTGACTAACCAACACCTTTTTGATCCTCACTACCTTGCCAGGAGTGGGGGCTGCTCTCTCAGGGAAGCCTGTGGTAGAAGTGTGTTCCCGGGCAGCTGGCTCCTTTGTAATCCTATACTTTTCTATTTTATGCATTTAAATACGTTATTGAGAGAAGGAGTCCTTGGGCTTGCCTCATTAGGGATTCCTGGCCTGAAAAGAGGTAGGAAGTTTTTGTTGAGAACCTTGGGGAACAAACAAGCCAAAAAAGCCTTTGGGAGAGGCACTTCATCAGCCAGCCTTCTCTCTCTTTGCTCCTTACTTCTGCAAGTCAGGGCTGCCTTAAGCACCTAGGATCTAGCAGAGTGGAGAGACTCTAAACAAAACTTTTCAACGCAGGACTGCCTTCACCTTGAGGCGCTTCCCTTCATTCCCCTTCCTGCGTCTTCCTCCCTCTATCTCTGTTCTTAACTTTGAGTGATCCTTATCTATGTCTTACTTTAATTCCCATCACTTTAGTGATATTAAAAACTAACTTTAACTGACATATAAAGACAAATGTTTTTACTATTAATGAGGCCTCATATGATTGTTTAATACGTGCATGCACTGGGTTCTGTTTAAATAAGGTTCAACGCATTTATCTCCCCAAATATCATCATTTGACCCTGGAGGAAACTTCCAAATTCTTTCCTCCAGGTTATTGACATGTATGGCACATTTTTATTAATCGTGGTCCCAATGCTGTGTCTGAACTTCTCCCTGTGTCTCGCTGTAACTTATTACTTGTCAATTAGCCTTTCCTCATTCCTTCCACCTTTTTCTGTTCCTAGGTTCTGACAGCTCCATTCTACTCACAAGCTCCAAGACATCAGCTTTGAGGAACTACAATCAATAAGATCATGTGCTCCTGACAAATTTCACTTACTGTAGTGATCTCTGGTTCTATCCATGCTGTAGCAAACAACAGGCTTCTATTCCTGTTAAAGTATTTTGTTGCATATAGGTACCACATTTTTAAAATTTATTCACCAGCTTACATTGTTTCCCTTTCTTATAATACTGCTGAAATAAGTATAGGATCACACATATATGTTTTTTAAAAATCATACCAACCTCTTCTCTTTGGCAGATCAACACAATGGGGTTACTGGACCATAAAGCAGTTCTATTTTTGACTTTTTGAGGACCTTCCCATATGGTTCTCCCTAATACCTATACCAATTTATACTTCTACTAACACTGTACATGGGTGCCCTTTTCTCTACATGCTAGCTAGTTCTTGCCATCTTTTGTCTTTTTGTTAACAGCCATTCTAACAGCTGTGAGGTAAGATCTCATTAAGGTTTAATTTGCTTTTCCCTCATGGTTGTTCATACTAAGTATTTATTTCAAGCTTGGTCATTTGTATGACTTTCTCTTGAGGAATGTCTCCTTGGGCTGGCAAGGCTCCATTCTGGTTAAGGGCATTTGCTGCTGAGCCTGATGACCTGAGTTCAAGTCCCAGACTTTGCATGGTCAAAGGAAGAACTGTCTCAAACATGCTGTCCTCTGACTTCCTCACATGACGCATAGTGGCATGTTACATCACACACACACACACACACACACACACACACACACACACACACACACACCAAGTGTTAAAAATTATAGAAAATGTTTCCTTATGTAGATATATTCCCCACATAATTGGATGATTTGAGAATTTACTTACTTGCCGTTGTTTTGGCTTTGTGCCTTTGGAGTGCCATACATATTCTGTAACTAATCTTTGTGAATATATAGCTGGCAAACATTTTCTTCCATTCTATAGGTTGCTTCTCTGCTTTGTTTCCTTTGCTGTTCAAAAGCATTTTGACTTGGAGTAATTCCATTTGACTGTTTCTGCTTTGGTTTCCTATGTTTCCATGGAAGTCTTTGTGCATTCCAATGCACTAAAGTCCTCTCTCTCCCTTGTTCTCTTCAAGCTCTTCCATAGATTCAAGGGTTACACTTAGGTCTTTGATAGGTTAATGCTTGTAACTCTTGAGAGGCATCTGTTTAACTTCGTTCTTCGACATTTAGATACTCAATTCTCCTGGGTGTTGGGAAGACTCTTCCTTCTCCCCTTCGTGTTAATGCCTTATGAAAACCACTGGCTGGAGATGTGTGGATTTACCTGAAGCTCTCTATTTTGCTCTGTTGGTTTATGTGTCTGTCTATTCTATGATAATAATGTTACACTGTTCGATCCTTACAGAAATCAGGAGGTGTGATTCTCTTTTCTTTCTGTCTTAAGAAAAATCAGCTTGATTGCTTTAGCTGTTCAGGGCTGTGTGTGTGTGTGTGTGTGTGTGTGTGTGTGTGTGTGTGTGTGTTTCTAGTTGTATGAATTGGCCTTAGTATTCTAATGGAGTTTGCATTGAATCTGTAGATTACTTTGAGTGATGCTTGCATTTAAAAAATATTCATTCTTCTGTTTCATGAATGTTTCTGTTTCTTTCATCAGAGTTTTGTGATATCCATGAGATAGTTTTCATTTCTGATTTTTTTTTACTTTATCTTCTTATAGCTATTTATGATTTTATGATTTCTAAAAACTTACAATTTAAATACAGCAATGTAAGCTTTTTGTGTTGATTTTATGTCTTATAACTTTTCTGAATTTATTTAATAGTTCTTAGAAGTTCTTTAAGATGTCAGATAATTAGAGAGGAAACATTTTTCATTTAAAATATAGGAATCTGTACACTTTTGATATCATCAGAATATAAACTGTACAAACTTATATGCATTTATAATTTATCAGATAAAACATGACTAATGCAACTCACAAAATAGATGATAGTTTTTTGAAAAAAACATCAATTTCAGTACAAAGTACAATTAAGTACAATACTATAGACTGGACCCCCACTTCTAACAGATTTATCCATGTGAGAAAGCTACGAGTGAACAGATGATACGTGGCTAGTTGGTGGTAACAACTAAGGCTTGAGCATCCTTCCCAGGCCTTGCCTACCAGCTTGTCTTTATGTGCACACCCATGCTTAAATGTTAAAAAAAATAAGCTATGTTATAGTTCCATTACTACCATGCTTAGAATGTTGAGCTTTCCCACTGAGCCCCCAAAAATGTTAACAAGTTTCAAATGTAATAGTGTATTTGCTTCTGCAAGATCAACAGCAAAGAAGGAGTCTTTGAACTACAGGATTTTTCTTGAGGGGACTCATGAAAATTTAGGTATGTTCTCTGGGAAAATATAAATCAACCTAACATTTTACTCCAACAAACAAAACAATTAAAATTTAAGATTAATTTTATTTTATGTGTATGAATGTTTTGTCCGCATGTAGATCCATCTACCACTTGCATGCCCAGCATCCATTGGATCCTCTAGAACTGGAGTTATGGATGGTTGTGAGACACGCTGTGGGTGCTGGGAATTGAACTGGGGTCCTCTGCAAGAACAACAATTGTTCTTAATCACAGAGTCATCTTTCCAGTCCCATGAAGCAACTTTTAAATGTGGGCTTCCAGACTGTGAAGCCATTGAGGTTACTGTCTAAATTACAGCACTGTTGCTTAAATAATTGTGATAACTGAATCTTGTGCTAGATCTTCATAGCTGTCACATATTTTAAATCTTATAATACATTCCTGACTAGTACATTGAAAGTCAAATTTATTTACTATAGGATAACCCATCCATAGACTGTCTTACATGATTTAGTGATTGCATTGTAATTTGGGGGTTTCTTTGCCCAAGAACAGTCCCTCATAGTGATTCTGGTATCTGTGTTTTCAGACTGTCCTGTTCTAAGTGCTGCCTCCTGCTGGTGAGGAGGCATACAGCATAGAAATAAAGCCGCTTCTAATTCTGTTTTAATTTTTAACATTCACTATTCTCTTCTTTGGGCTTAATTCCCCCCCCCCCCATTCTTTCTTTCTTCTCTCTTTTTTTTTGTTAAATTTCCAGGGTTGCATTGTCAAAGCTGGTGACTAGATTCATTCTCTGCAGCTCAGTGTCCCCTCTGTCCTTCCATCGTCCTATCTGACTTGTCATTTAAAGGAAGAATTTTAAATTGGTTGTTCCTTTAAAAACTCTAACCTATATAAATTTCATTTAACCTCTCCTTTTTTACACAGTGGTATTACAGTTTGTAGAAAGCAGTAAAGCTTTAGAAATTACATACAATAAATCATAGATGTTTGTATATTGTTTTTTTGTTTGTTTAGGAATACATATTTGGAGATAATTATGTGCAATATTTAGACTATAGTTTAATCCTTTATTCAGATTAATTTCATCATACTGTGGAGCTCTGTCATGGTTTAGTCAGGCCCTAGTACTGTGGATTGTTTCTTGATCTGGTATAATTACATTGAACTGTATAGCTCTGTCGTGGTTTACCCAGTCCCCATGTTTTTGGGTTAATTTTTAGCATTGCTACATGGAACAATGCCACAATGAGTAACTTCAAGCCACATAATCTGTACTCAACCAAAGTTCTCTGCACGTTGGTAGAAATGCTAAGTCACAGAGACTCATGAACTTTTGTAAAATATTGCTAACATTCCATGGGGGTTCATGTTTTTGTGTTCCCACCACTCTCTAAGAGACTGCTCTTTTCCCCATAGTCCTGTGTTGTGGTTTGAGTCAGCTACATCCTCTCCTCCCTCAGGCTCGTGGGTTAAATGTCTGCCCCCAGACAGTGCTGGTGCAGTTTTGGGAGGTTGTGGAACCTTTTGGACGTGAGACCACTAGCCATGGGTCTTCTCCAGTTTCTACTTGTGCCAACAACTGTCCATCCATCCCCCTGCAGTGAGCTCCGCCAGGCTTTCCTTTGTTTCTAGGTTGGGCTGAGATCACATTGAAATCATAGTCACGTACTTGTATTAGAGTTGTAGGAAAGTACCTAAAACATCTTATTTTCAGATCATGTTATCAGGATCCAGGCTTTTCTCAGAGGTTTGAATCTGCAGGGCAGATGTGTTCACGGCTTACTGCGAGTAAAGCTGGGCACTTTGTTTCTGTCAACTGCCTGTGTTTGCTTTTATCTTTAGACTATATTACTGTCTGCTTCCATGCTGGGAGCTCTTCTTCTAGTAGATCTGTTCCTCTTCTGCCACGAGTTCAAGTGCTTCCTGCAGAGGACCAGCCAGCCTTGGCTTGGAGAGGGGCTCTGAGAGAAGTTGTGTCTGGGAGCGGAGAAAAGAAGGACTCTAAGTCAAATCGTGGGTCGAGTCCTGTGTTCCACTTGATAAAGTTTTCCCAGCTGCCTCTCTCATGTTCTGTTTTCTCTCTGGAGATGTGTCTGTCTATACTCTGCTTGCTTGCTATTCTAAGAGATCTCTCTGTCCATGTCCTGCTTGTTTGTGTTTATCTTCCAAGCAGCCTTCTCTCTTTATCCTAAAAATTTCCCTGGATAGTTCATCTACAAAATACAGATCCTTTCTTTTATTTTACATATCAATTCAGTGTTTTACTCTGTTTTCCTTTTGATTATCTTATGACTCACTATTCCATGACCCCAGCCCTTTGATTCTTAGGAGACAGCAAGCACACATTTTTTTTTCTTAACATTACAAAATAACTCAAAGATCTGTTTGCCTTTATTAAGCACAGATGATAATCTGGTTGAGTGGGACCCTGCCCTGAAATTACCATTTCCACCATGCCTGGGCCTGGACTTGCTAGGCTTGCTGTGTCCCAGGCTGACCTTGAGCTCAGAAATCTGTCTGTAAGTAAAAACAAAAAAATTTAACTAGGTGGAATCTCCTGTGATTACCACTCCCTAAATCTCTTTATCTCCTTCCTTAGTAATTTTCTAGCAAGTTGGCTCACAATACAGTTGCTTTTGTTTCTTTAGATTCCTGAAGCCCCTCATCCTTATTTTTGCATACTTGAGAAATTACATATTTTCCAATTCACGTATTTGGAACCTTTCCCCATAGCCTTAAGGGCTGCCCTGAAGGTCTCAGCACTTACAGTTTTGCTGAAACATAGGCACACCCTCAAGTCCTGGACTGGTGCTGTGTCTTATTATTATGGAGTTGTTAAGGATAACAGGGAGGGCATTTCTCCGAAGGAAAGAGTCCTCTACTGCTAGTGGGTCCAGGAAATATATACACTATCACACATACGGGTAGCCAACAATGTTTGTGGAATTTTACAGCGGGGCCTTGTCCAGGGGCAGGAACTCTGTCACTCTGTCCCCACCAGGCTCGTTCTGGGCTCAGTAGATTTCTTCCAGGTTTGACTTTGGTATTTGGCATCATGGTTGTTTCAGATTTGCACATTTTTGTTATAGGAAAATTCTTTCCATTCCAGGGTATAAAAAATTTAACTCATATTTTCTTTAAATATTTGTAGTGGTAGTTATTATCCAAAAGGTATTTTTATTGTGAAGTTTTTCAAGCCTACAAATATATAAAGAATAGGGTAATGGCTTCAGCCCCAACTACAATCATTACATTGTTTTGTTTTATCCACAGTTCTATCAACTCTTTTGTATTACATTATTTTCAATAAAATCTAAGATATATGTTTCATTTGTAATATTTCATATACATACATACATATATATATATATATGGCCTTTAAAAATTTCATTTTATGTTTGTTGCTGGCTTATACAAATGTAATTAGCTTTTGGATATTAAGGTTTTAGCTTGATTAAATCTTGCTTTAAAAGTAATTTGTAAGAAATGATAAATGTTTAAGACGCTGGCAGTGCTAATTACCCTGATTTGATCATTACACATGTACACATGTATCATGAAAAACACGCTATCCTATAAATATGTACAATTTTTATGGGTCAATTGAAATAGTAAAAAAACAAAGAAATTTGTTTGTATATCTACTCGAGTTTCCTGTATTAAAAAAATCATATGCTAACTACTATAGCTTCTTTTCATGATTTTTCTAAGTTTGCATCCTTCATTAAATTAAAAAACAAGTTAATATTTTCTTACCTTGCTATAACCATCATAAAATAGTTTTTCTGACGTTAAAGACAAATCTCCTACTATTTTATATGCTGTTTGTTGTTTTAGATTGTTAGTAGGCACTTTTATACCTGATAACATTACCACCATTGCCTAGTTGGTTAGTAATTTTTATTATGAACAGATTTTAATTTTTCATGAAATCTTTCACATCTATTAAGCTGATTGTATGCTTTTTAAAATCTTTTGTTTCTTTATTGTGATGAATTATAAGAATATCTCCAAGCTGGTATTACTGGGATCCATCTGACTTGTTCAAGATGAGCTACATTAAACACTATACCTCTGGACTCAGTTTGTAGTATTTGTTCAGAAGGTTGTGTCTCTATTTTTTGAGTGAGATTGGCCTGTATTTCCTTTCTTTCAGCATATCAAATGATGTTAATATTGTGGTTATTGACACTTTCATACAAATGAGTTGAGAAATGTCCCCTGTTTTGAAGTCTCTGTATAACAGTTGGGCTATAAAAGTCTTGTGCATTTAATGGAATTTTTCATTTCATTTAAGTTTAAATTATTGGGTTAATGTTGTTCAGGATATTTTTATTTATTTTTCTGCATATGACTTTATAACTTCATTTTCACTTGTAGTGTTACTTGGATGTACTGTTTTTGACCAATCTTTTCACAAATTTATCCACTTTACTAGTTTTAACAACCTTCTTTTTGTCTTTTCTATTGTATTTCACTTACCATTATTTATTTTTTAAATGTGTGGGCTCACATGTGGAAGTCAGAGGACAACTTACAAAGTCAGTTTCCTCATATCACAGGGGCACGATGGACAGACAGTGACGTCTTCTGGTTTGGCAGCAAGAGTCCTTACCCACTGTGCACATTACAGATCATGAGCTTAATTCCTAATGACAAATTTATATGAAAAGTTTCCTGCAACTGCTTATGCTCTTAATTTTAAAAAGTACTTTTAATTCAGATGCTTGTGATATTAAATTCGTGTAATATTAAATTTTGGCATTTCTACTTTTCTCTTATAAACTTTAAAGTTAGCTATGGAGTCGATTTAGTTGTATTTTACAGTTTACACTTGATTTTTGTTTGATCTTCGAGCAGTTCAGAGAAGTCCATTTTAAATGTGAAGGCATTCTTTTTAAAGAGTTGTACTCTTTTTTTTTGTTATTGTTTAAACTAAGTTGTATTTTAGTAGCTGCAGATGGGATGTGTTTTGAAAGTCATTGGTGCTTTGTGGTCAACATTTGATCAGTTTCTATAAATGCTTTGTGTTTGAGACAAGACAAAAAGAATCAATCATAAATACCAGCTAGCGCACATGAAAGACACAGAACCCAGGTGTTTTATTTCTAAGCTGCACGCCTGCGTGGGGCAGCTTTTGGAGCTAGTCTAACTTACATCCCAGCCCTCATTAATCGCTGTTTCCCCTGGCCATGTGCTCATGCTCTGTCTCCTCTCATGGCTACTTGCTTCTTCCTCTTCTCCTTTCCTCTCTAACTTGTACTCAGCCTAGAAACTGAAAAACTGCCTACCTCTATTGAGTGCCCAGTCACACCCACCTACCTCTATTTAGTACCTAATCACACGCTTTAGCCTTTTATTGGCCAATTAGTTTGAGGAGCAAGGTTTTTACAACAAAACCTGGTGTGTGTGGGAATTCACTTGTCTGGGGCAACCAGGTCCTGGGGTACAGAATTTAGCATTTGGATACATAGCAGCACCAAAACCAACCCCCAACAAACATTGTTCTCTATCACTTACAGCAGATTGTGTGTGTGTGTGTGTGTGTGTGTGTGTGTGTGTGTG
>JADRCD010213097.1:0-28093 GCA_019843815.1 Montemys delectorum
CCTAGGATTCAGGCAGTAACTATCCCTGTAACCTAGGTGCTCGGTACTAACTAGCCTGTAAGACTCAGAGGTGCAGATCAATACCCAGACATGTGTCTACTCTGCTTTCCCAAGGAGGAGAGTTACTAACTTTACACAGAAGGATCCTGGGACAGAGAACAGCACCCATCCTCCCTCTAGGAGGATATTCCAGGGCCCGGCCCCATGGTAAAACAAGTAATCTGATTTGAGTGCCCCAAGCATGGGTTTGATGGACTTTTCCCAAGGCGCTCCACTGACAGAGGCACCATCCATCAGTACACGTCTTATGACAGGAGAGCTACATGTTTTTAAATTTTTTCTATTTGTAACCTGTTCTTGCCTGAAAAATCTTTGTGTTGACCTTGGATAAGTCTATAAAATAGGTATACAAATTAAACATTGACATCATAAATTTGCTTTACAGCAGTTCTTTGCTAAACATAATTTTATCATTTATCAAATTAAAAGCAAGACAGGTACACTCATTTTTGTAGAAACAGTTAAATCTCTACTGAGTATTTGAAGCTATTTAAAGGCAGGAAGAGAATCAACTCTGCCAAGTTGTCTTCTAGCCTCCACATGTACACTGTTGAGCATGTGCCCCACTCCCATCCCACGTGCACACCCCCACACTCCAACCCCCCACAAAGAAGTTGAGTTCTGAATGATATTTACATCCATGGCAATCTTGGCAGAGCTGGAGTCTCAGGACTTTTATTTCCCCATGTATATGCCTGTATATGACATCTTTTGTGGCTAAAGTAGAGCCTTTTATTCAAAAGTTGAACTCCGTTTATTGCTCTCTAGAAATGATTTATACTGTTTTTGACATGAAAAGTATAATTATACTATGAAACAATTCCATGACATGAGCTTCATATGCTGTAAAGTTCTACTCTTCTCTTGATTCCTTCCGTCTGTTAAGGTGGTTTTTTGAGACAGGCTGGCCTAGAGCTCTTTACGAAGCCAAGGATAGACAGCTTTGCACTTTGGATCCCCCTGCCTTCACCTCCAGAGTGCTAGGATAACAGGTGGGTGCCATTGCACCCAGCACGATTTTGTTTTCTTTCAACAATTCAAAAAAAATGTAAGAACAAAGCTGGGGACATGGGTCAACAGGTGAAAGCATTTTTTTTCTTTTCTTTTAAGATTTATTTATTAGATGTAACTACACTGTAGCTGTCTAAAGACACACCAGAAGAGGGCATCAGATCTTATTACAGACGGTTGTGAGCCACTGTGTGGTTGCTGGGATTTGAACTCAGGACCTTCGGAAGAGCAGTCAGTGCACTTAACTGCTGAGACATCTCTTTCTGTGCAAGCCTGACAACCCGAATTAATTCCCCAGGTCCATGTAGAATGTTGGGTGGCTGGTGACCTTAGGAGGCAGGAGGCAGAGACAGGGGAGTGAGCTGGAAGTTCTCTTTTTTTTCTTTCTTTCTTTTTTTTTGTTTTTTTTGTTTGTTTGTTTGTTTGTTTGTTTGTTTTTCGAGACAGGGTTTCTCTGTGTAGCCCTGGCTGTCCTGGAACTCACTCTGTAGACCAGGCTGGCCTCGAACTCAGAAATCCACCTGCCTCTGCCTCCCAAGTCCTGGGATTAAAGGCGTGCACCACCACAGCCCGGTGAGCTGGAAGTTCTCAAGCCAGCTAGCCTGCAGTATTCAGCAACTGCAGCAATAGAAACAGTGGCAGAGAGCCTGCCTCAAATAGGGTGGAAGGAGAGAAACAACTCCCTAAAAATTGACCGCTGACTTCTACATGTACACTGTGGCACATGTGCGTCTACTCTCCTCTTCCTCTTCCTCTTCCTCTCTCTCCTCTTCTTCCAGCATACACAATAAATAAATAAATGACAAAATTTCAAATTTTAAAAAGCCAAGCCATTTTGAGTCTCTGACCAAACAGAGGGGTCAGATTAAGCCCGAGGACAGTCGCTTGGTGATCCTGCTCCAGACGTTTGTTTCTTTTTATTAGTCTTTTGCCATATAGTCATTCATTCACCAGGTTCTGTTGCAGACTAGGCACTGATTAAAAACATTGTTTTAAAGAAACTTATTGTATATGTAGGAAAAATAAATCATGTTACCTGGTGACGAGGCAAGAAAAATATTAAATGCCCTTAGAGAAGATCAGAAGATCATATGGCAGGCTGTGAGAGCTAATGGGAGATGGGAAAAGCATCTCAGTTTCAAACAGTGGTTGAGAAAGGAGGTTCTAATCAGGACCGCTCAGGTTCCTTTGTGTGGCCACCACTGACTGGCGTGACACTGAGACAACTCACTTATTTTGTGCCTCGGTTTTCTTAACTACAAAATATGAATCCTGACACTTCTTACTGGACAGGTTTGTTGTGAGAAGTCAGTGTTCCACAAGTGAGTTAAGACAGTAAGTACATGTGAAGCACCTAATGAGTGCCTGGCTTATAGTAAACAGTGGGAAATGCTTCTATGTTCAACATCACCGAAGACTGCAAAGGCAGCATCGAGTCAGGTGGGGACTTGGACACATGCTACAGAGAGAGAAGCATTCTAAGACGGATTTATGGGGAATCCTGGAGTACACAGAGGCCAAATTAGAAACAAGTCAATCAAAGAAGAAGAAAGGAGGATAGTAGGAAATAAATTGAGAAAGGAAGGCTGTGGTTATACCATGGACAGCCTTGAATGCCAGGCTGAGAAGTTTGGATTGTTGCCCATTGCTAATGAGGTCTTATTAGGTTTTATGAACTAGGAGACGCCATGCCAGGATCTGGCAGCTGTGGGCGGCAAGTTGGAGAGAACACAATCTGGATTTAGGTTACAACCCCTACCGCTACTTTATTGGGCCTGGATAAGGAAAGGAAGTCATTTCAGAACCACCACTATGGTTTGCATCTTAAATATCTCCTAAAAGTTAACGTGTCGAAGGCTTGGTCCTCAGTGTAGCAATGTTCAGAGATGGAACATTTTGGGAGGTGACTGGATCATGAAGGATCTAACCTCATGAATGGATAAATCAATGGACAGATTCATAACTTAATGGGTCTGGGAAGAAGGCCTTTGCTATTAAAAATGAGTCTCTTATTGCTTCCTTACCACACGCATAAAAATGAACGGGTAGGGACTAGCAAGACAGCCCAGCGGGTAAAGTGCTGGCTGCAAAATCGTGAAGCACCAACATAAAACCTTGGTACAGTTGCTGGCATACTTCTCTAACCCCAACACGGGGATGGGGGAGTGAGGACAGACAGATCCCTGGGCTTCAAGACTAGCCAGCTGATCTAATTAGTGAGGTCTAGACTCAATGAATACGATGAAAAGCAATAGAAAAAGACATTGGATGTCAACCTCTGGCCTCTACAGGTACTCACAGGCACGTACACATCCATATGAACGCACATCCATATGAATGCACACTGTGTGCATATAACACACAGTTAACTAGGTGAAAGAACAATGCATGGAAACCTCTCAAATGGTAAGGCCAAACGCTCCTTTGATTTCTCTCAGGCATGCTGTCACAGCAGCAGAAAGGAGACTAACACAACTGCCATAGTTTTACCCCTAGATGGCTGTCAGTCTGGCAGTGCCATTACCTGAGGTGCTGAACTCAGAGAAGGTTTAGGGAAGTCGCTACTTTACTCCTTAACCTGTGAAGTTGATGGGCTCCTTGCAGAACTGTCTAGCAGAAATGGAGCTGAAAATGAGCAAGTCTGAGCACAGGGCTGATGATACAAGCCAAATGCTTTGGGGTAAGCCTTTCAACAACTTGAGACAGGCATCTGATACTCCCCAAGGGAATCTCTAATCTTTGTTCCATTGTTTTGTTTTAGAAGCAGGGTCTCACGATGTAGCCCAGGCTGGATTTGAGCTGGTGACTTTCTGTCGTAAACTGTCAAGCACCACGGCTAGCCTTTTCAGCACTCCAACATAAATAGCCCCTCAGACTTTTGATCACAGGCTACTCAGTGGGATCCTGGTAAACGTGGATTACTAACTGTCCTGTGATGGTATATGCACCATGGTCAAAGCAACTTGCGGAGAAAGGGGTTTTATTTTGCTAACACTTCCAGGTAACAGCCCATTATTGAGGGGAATCAGGGCAGGAACTCAAGCAAGCCAGCAACCAGGAGGCAGGAGCCAATGCAGAGGCCATAGAGGGATGCTGTTTACTGGCTTAAGATTTCCCATTTTCCTGGAGAGCTGTTGGCACAAGAGTCTTCATGCTATGCTCCCAATAAAGCATTATTTATTTTTTTCCAACAAAGTATTAAGAAAAAGACACCTCAGTTCACTGACTCCTGAAAGGACCTCAAGGGCACCCTGAGTCTCAAGTGCATATTACCATGGACTCAGTGAAACCAATTTGGATGGCCTTTCCTTCAGTCTCTGCTCCACACTTTGTCTCCATATTTCCTCCCGTGAAACTTTGTTCTCCCTTCTAAGAAGCACTAAAGCACCCACACTTTGGTCTTCTTTCTTCTTGAGCTTCACATACAATTCTGTGAATTGTATCTTGGGTATTCTGAACTTTTGGGCTAATATCCACTTATCAGTGAGTACATACCATGTGTGTTCTTTCGTGATTTGGTTACCTCCCGGCCTCTCAGACTCTTGATAGCCATTCCTGCCACACCTTTGCTCTCTGCCTTCCCCTGAGCATCCTTCAGGAACCACATTGAATGAGCTTGGGGCTAAGTCACGGCTGCTCTCCCGGAACTATCCTGCTTTGGTGTGAGTTCCACAGCTCTGATAAAGACCACTACCAGAGCAACTGGGGAGAGGAAATGGCTTATTTGGCTTACACTTCCACAACATTGTTCATCTCTGAGGGAGGTCAGAGCAGCAAGGTGGAGACAGGAACTGAAGCAGAGGCTATGGAGTAACATTGCTTTATTGGCCTTTTTTTTTTTTTTTTTATAACACCTAGGACCACCTGCCAAGGGGTAGCATCTCCCACATCAATCATTAGACAAGAAAATGCCCACACAGACTTTGCCTACAGGCCAACCTGATGGAGACTATTCGTCTACCGAGATTCCGTCTTCTGAGGTAGGCGTTGATTTGTTTCAGGTTGATAAAAAGCAACCAGCATTTCCCCTAACACCTGACCCTCAGGCAAGAGCACAGCCATTGAAACTGTGTGACCTTGGAGAAGTAACTCTCCCTCCTTGAACTTCAGTTTCCGCGAGCTAAAACATCACCTTTGTGAGATGCAACTGTGTGTTTGTGTGTGTAGGGGTGGGGCACATCGCTGGAAGAACCCAGGGTCACTATACCTAACACACTGAGATTCAAAGCCTATGCCGGGTGGTGGTGGCGCACGCCTTTGATCCCAGCACTTGGGAGGCAGAGGCAGGCGGATTTCTGAGTTTGAGGCCAGCCTGGTCTACAGAGTGAGTTCCAGGACAGCCAGGGCTACACAGAGAAACCCTGTCTCGGAAAAAAAAAAGATTCAAAGCCTACACCGGGGCAGAAGAGAAGGCCTACTTTTGTTAGTGCTGGCGCACTCATTTTCTCCTCATAGTATTCCCCACCCCCTCCATTCCCTGCGCATTGGAAAGAGAAAAGGTGCGAAGGAACTCTTTTAAGGACACTCCACAGCCGGCCACCAGCATGGTGGGGGCTGAGGGCCACGGGACTCGAACCTTGGGACCTCACAGGACGCCATTCACTTGTCTGGGAGACGCGAGCGATACAGTGGGTCCCGGCTCTTTTTTTTTTTTTTTTTTTTAGGGCTGGCGGTCGGTCGCGAGGCGGGAAGGAAGGCGCGAGCCGGGGTCGCCCCTTCCCGCCGCCCCGCGCGCGCGCGCGCCAGCCCAACGGCCCCGGCGCGCGCCACCTCGCGGCAGGAGTCCCTGGCGGGCGGGGCTGGGCAGCTCTCGCCCCCGCCCCCCGCCCCTCGGCCGCCGCCTCGGTGGAGCCCCCCGCCGCCCGCCGCCGCCTCCGCCGAGCCGCTCTCCTGAGCCGCCGCCCGCCCCTGCCGGCGTCCTCGCTCGCTCCCTGCGCAGCGGAAACATGGCGGCTGGAAAGGAGTGAGTGAGCCACCCGCGCCCCGCGCCGCTGTCGCCCTCAGGTAAGCGCCTCGCCGCCACCGCCAGGCCGGCCCGTGCCCCGAGGGGCCCGCCTTACGGCCACGGGCGGGAGCGAGCCCCCGCCCGGTGACCCTGGTGTCCGTGTCGGCGGCCCTCGGGCGGCCGTGTCAACCCGGCCTGAACCCCGGCGGCCTGCGCCGCATCCGCCCGGGCCCAGTGTCCGGCGGCGGCCTGACGCGCCGGGGTCGGCCGGGGGCGCGGCGCGCGAGTCCCCGCACAGGGCCCCTTCCGAGCGGGGAGCAGGGCTTGGGGCGGAACCGGGGAAGCCTGGCTCGGGCCCAGTGCGGGGAGCTCTTTCGGGCTAGTGGGACGCGTCGCCAGAGAGATTCGCCTGGGTTCCAGCAGCGGAGCACTGGGGGTCGTGGGCACCGTGGGCTTGGAGCTGTGTGCCGGCGTCCCGGGGCTGGCGGGGAGGGGGGGCTCACATGTGCCACCTGCCTGGAGCCGGGCCAGCACCCGGCGGCTGCTGCAGCTTTCGATCCTCAGACAGGGAACGGTGGACAACCTTGGATCACAGCAGGGAAAGGGGTCCCCAGGTAGATGGATGAACCCCAAAACATCCCCCGAAGCGAAGAGAACTGAGAGTCATCCAGGTCCCCCCTACTCTTATCCTATTCGGAATGGAAATCTCTTTTAAATTTCTAAATAATATCCTAATAATTTGGTGAACCTTTTAGAAAGGCTCTCCGTTCTAAGACCTTTCCAAAGTAAGGCCATTCAATCTGGTCCTGGATGGATTTGGTTATAGGTAGAAAGGAACGGCCTTCTCCCGTCTTTCTGCTTCGTTTCCCTCGCGGGCAGCTGTGAAGAGTGAAGATAGTAATCGTGTCCCCTGAGTCTTATTTTGGCTAACTCCCAATTCCTTTAGTCTTTTTTTCTGTTTACTCTGGTCTTTGATCTGCTCCTTTGATGAGCACTAGTTTGCCCATATTGCTTCCACAGAAGAGCTTATTGTGAGCAGAGAGACCAAACTCAATCGTTTCTGAGGGAAGAGCTTTGACCCTAAAGGACTGACCTTAAATAAAAAGTACTCTCCCTTCCTCATTTTCGTACTGCGTTGAACTTAGCGCGTGGGGGCTGGGAGCTGGGAGCGGCGAAGGAAAGCTGTGTAGTAGCATGTGTTCACCCAAGCTAAAAGAGATCATCCTGTTTTGTGTTTCTTTTCCTTTGAAAAATTGAACACTTCATCAAGGGAGTTAATGTATATCAAAAGATTGTACAGTGTAATATATCATGTAGATAAAAGAGCTTATTATTTTTGCTCTAAAAAGAACTGAGACCTAGATTGGTGCCAAACTGCAATTTAATATTTGCTTGGAGAGAGAACCGCCTTATTACAATGAACTCTGCTTTTTTTCCTCCTGCCAACAGAAGGCCTTAACTTGCTGTGAAAAACAACACTTTCTGTTGCTCATTATAAAGCATTCCTTTTTTTTTTAAAGTTTAATTCTTTTTAAGTCACTTAGCCTTGGTGGTATATAGGATTAAAGTACTTAAAAAGGATCTTTTATCAGTTTCTTAGACCTTTGCCTAAGCATCCCTGCAAACAAGTAATTTCTTAAGCCCATTAGAGAAGTGATGGCCTTGTAGATAAAATGCTCAGCTCTGTGTCTGGGACCTTGTTCAAGATTGAGCAAAGTTTCACTGTTTTTGTAACTAAGGCAAGCGCATACCAGCAGTCAGAACTGTGTTTATCTTTGTTCTTATGTCTTTGTTTCTTGAATTGGTTAGTGGTTTTAAAGTGTGTAGCACATATGTCAAAAATTTTAAAGGTATTTATTTTTAATTGTGTGTGTGTGTGTGTGTGTGTGTGTGTGTCTGTGTGTGCCCATGGAGGCCAAAGGAATGAGATCTCCCTACAGCTGGAGTTATAGGCATTTGTAAGATAACAGTTGGGTGCTAAGAGCTGAGCTTGGTTCCTCTGGAAGAGAGATACATGGTCTTAAACATAGAGCTATCTCTCCAGCCCCACACATGTCAGATTTTAATTTCTGGTATGTTTTTACAAATGCTGATTCGCTTTTATGTAACTTGTTAAAAATTATATGGCACCATTCTGTACAGAACTGTATAGAAGTCTTTGAATCCTCCAGTGTAAGGTTTCAAAACTGGGAAAACACTGGTATGAACATTACAATGAAATTTAAACTTGCTGTATTGTAACTTTTATACTTATATACTACCATGTGTCAGGCATTGTGTTATGTATGGTGCTAAGCTGGACACACAGATAAGTGAGACATTTCTAATCATCGTGGAGCTGGACCAATGTGCTTACACAGGCTATGTCAATAAAAGTTAAGCACTGGACATAGAGTGAGGGCTTTTGAACTAGCCAGGCTTTGAGGGAAGGCTTTGGGGAGGGATGAGCTCTGGTGATAAAGGGGCCAAGAGGAGTAGAATATGCCTTAGAGAAAATAGGACAAATAAAGGAAAAGTGTGAGAAAAGGAGTGACCTCTACAAAAACCCACAGTGTTTTGTGACTGCCAATAATGCAGTAAATTATGAAGCTCCAGTCAGGCAGGGGCTATGTCATGGTGGACCTTGTATATATAAACAGTGTGAAATTAATTCAGTAGGGGATGTTCTTTAATCACCAAAAGGCTTACTAAAAAAAACTAGACATGGTTGAACTAACATTAAAAATGGTCACAGAGATGAAAAAGAAAGAAATGAGTTTGAGAAAGCTTATGAAGTCTTATGTCTATGGGGGAATAGACATATTGTCGTACTTAGGCCTTAAACTTGGATGACCATTGGAGGATGGTGTCATTAATTGAAACAGGAAATACTTGAAGATGGGTTTATTTTATTTCTTATTTTTAGATTTAGCAATTTCTTGAGTTAGACCAGGAGACAAATAAATGGAAGTAATGTGGAAGAAAATAGATTGTGGTTAGGACATAAAATATTAGTTTATTATTATAAATAATAAAGTTGTCTGATGTGGAACTGTTCTAGGTGACAACTAGATACATATGCATATGTGTGTGCTGGGATGGCTAACTGAAATACAACAGAAGCAAAGGTCACTGAAGTGGAGTATGATGGAGCTGTGAGGACAGCAGAGTGATTTAGGATGATGGGATGAGGAAAAGAGGAAGAATGTGACCCAGGTGCAGTAAAGATAAAGGATTAATTGAGGTAGTAGATGACACCAACACCGGAGGCAGTCGGGCAGAAAGTGGTACTGCCAGATGGCACAAGCCTCAGAGGAGGGCTTCTAAATGCAGGAGTGAATAAGTCAGGATTTTTACCTTTTCCAGGCAGGGTTCTGATCTCTTCATTTTTATTCAGGACTCATATCAAATGTTTTTTCCACCAAAGTGTCTTTTTTGAGTCTCGAAAATAAGGAAAAAATATCATATATTGAATCTTTTCTGTCCATATATAATGACAAAGGGATTTTTCACTGATGCTTGTAGGTAAGTAGGAAACAATTAGATAAATCGGTGAGATTAACCTGTGGTTTTTGGGACAGTCTAGTAGAAAGAGCCTAGGCTTTAGATTTAGAAACATCAGGATTCACATCTAGGGTCTGTTACTTTCTAGCCATATGACTGTAAATACCCTGATAAATATTAAACAAAAATAAATTATTATTTCATAGAATTTCAAAGTTTATATAAAAAACATAAGAAGCACTAGAAAAGCAATTGGCTCTTTATATAAGTAAAGTAAATGTTAATTTTTTTGTCTTTAATTTTAATGGATTTCTGCTCTGCTTGTAGAAATAAAGCTTTTTCCCCCACACTTACCAAATTGTTAGGCAGAATACAGTAAGTATTCTTTTACCCAAGGGAGCTAAAGGTACAGAAGGAAAGAGCAATCACTTTGAACATTTGGAAATAAGTTTAGTCTTCATACTCAAGGTACATTTTCTTTGGGCCCTGGAGATATTTCAGTAGGTTAAATAATAATTATGTTTTGCTACCAAGTGTACTCTTAAGTATAGAGTATTTTTTGTTTCAAATTATTAGATTTGACACAAATTTGGGTATTTGTTTAAGTCAACAATGGGCTATGTAGCTAGAGAAATGGACTGAGTTGTTATGTGAAAGCCTTGACACTTATCAAATTTGGAATTGGGGAATTGGTTTCAGATATATTAGTGAGCAATAGGTTGCACGTCTGTTCTCTCTACCTACCTCAGTTCACTATGTGTTCATTTATACACATTAATTCAGAAGTTCAGGTTTTTGTTTGAAGTAAATAAATTCACTTTGAAAATAAGTCCTCCTGTAGGCCAATCAGGTTAACAAAGTAACTTTTATGATCTGTTTTGAAGCTGTAGTTTAACCCTTGCAAGGACCTTGCTTGATAGATAGGCTCAGTCAAACACTGGACTCTCTTGGTAAGAGATTCGCTTTCCCCTCATACTGACTGAGAGTTAAAACAAAGCCCAGACCTCTCATTGTTGCTAAATTTTAATTGCACAGAGGCAGGTCCCTTTGATTCTCAGACACTCAGCTTCTTTATAAAATGAGGGAAGGTATAGTTGTAAGGTTGAAGAGAGTGAATAAATTCTTGGTAGTTGCTGGTCACATAAGACACTGAAATGTTGGCTCCCTCTTTCCTTATCTGAAATTGATACCTTGGCCAAAGCTTTAATACTAACTCTAGCTATCAAGGACCTTCAGGAGCTAATTGTTTTGATAACGTATGGTTGGATAAACCCAGAAACTCTTGGTCTCCCAGCCTCTTTAGTTATTTGTCATCTTTGATATTATTATTCTTGTCTGGCCTGACATCCTCTACCTCTTTCTCCTAAGCCTTATTCTCTTCTTCTTAAGCATTTTTACATGTTCTTTCAAAATCCTGTTTTCCTGTGTTGTTGACCATTTCCCTGGTGGTGGTGGTGTGTGTGCCCATTGAGTCCTGGCGAGGGTATTGATTGTTCTTTGAACCTTTAAAATATAGCTCATCTACATTCATCTAAATTCAAGAGTTGAGGATAACTAATTTTTCTGTCACCACTATTTCCAGACCATGTCTTTTCCTTCTTGTTAAATGCCTGTGGTTTTCTGAAATAGGTGTTACATGTCCCTTCTTAGGTCTTCTTTATCATTTAGGACACGGCACACACTGTCTCCCTTACAATCCCCTTTACTCTCTTCATTCTGAGTGACTTCAGTGTTCACATGGATTGTTTTTCTCCAAACCATTGGTTTCTTCTACTCAAGAGATCATCCCTATACGGAATCCACTTCCCTGTTGTATCTTTTATCTTCTAGAGCTGGCCCACCTCTGAAATGATAAATGACAGTGACCAGCTTTGTTTAGAATTCCTCCTTTGCCTAGCCTTTGATTATCCTCATTAGATCATTCCTTGACCTTATCACTCCTTCCCTTTCCAGGCCAATTTTTTTAGCATACTTTTAAAATTCACTCTCTTGCCTTATCCTCTAGTGCCATGCTCCATTTTCTCTCCCTGATGGCTGAAGTCATAAACCTGTTGACTCAGACTGACGGCTTTCATTGTCTCCATCAGTGTTACCCAACCTGAGACAAACCACACTGTTGACTGATTGCTGCCATTGGGCCTTTACTACATACTTACTTCTTTGTCCTATTTTCTATCATGTCTTGTGTAAAACAAACAAACAAACAAACAAACCCTTCTCTTTTCAGGTTTCTGACCTTTTTAACTCCTCCATAGGCCAACTGCTTAAAAATGTAGATACCATGTAGAAAAGGATATTTGTTTCATTTTCCTTCTAATAAAGTTGCTTTAAATTACATATCTATGTTTTCCTACATATTATGTTTGCCTGAGCTAAATGTCTGAGCCCTATCTTTTCCTGGTCTTTAATCTTTTTCTCATTTCTGATGCCTACACACACATATACAAACACACACACACACACACACACACACACACATATATGTAAATCTTATTAATGAAATAAATCTTGTAAACTGCTTACCCTTTATACAAACTTAAGTTGTATATACTGGGTATATATATATATATATGTATGTATATATATATATACATATATATATAAACTTTCTCACCTTTACTTTTTAATACATTTTATTTTAGGTGTGTGTGTGTGTGTGTGTGTGTGTGTGTGTGTGTTGGTGCACATGTGAAAGTCAAAGGTCCTGGGGTTTAAACTCATGTCATCAGACTTGGCAGCAAGCACCTTTACATGCTGAGCCATCTTGCAGGCCTCACCTTTTGTTTTCACTGTGTCTTGACTTAGTAGGTTTCAGTTTGCTAATCTGAAAATAAGCATAGTAGTAGTACCTGTTGGGTGCTATAGAAGCTCAAAATTTCTATTAGTTTTAGAAAAATTAATAATCTATGTGAAGGAACTCTGTACATCATGTATTACATTCATGCATGCATTAGTTTCTTGTTGCTGCTTGTATCAGTTTCCCAAGTACTCGGGAAAGAATAGTCTTCCTACTTCAAAAAGAAACGGATGGACAGGTGTTGTAATTCATTCATTCACCACAATCAGGTGGCAGAGGCCTGGGACTGCTCTAGTCAAGGCTATCAGTTTCCTCCTTGGTTCTGAAGTATGTATGAAATGTATGAAAGGCAGCAGGTCCATGCCCTAGCAATATTTTACTTTCATGATTATCCTCTCTTCCCTAAAACATTTCTTTTCCCCTTGAGGTTCAGTGCCCTTCAGTGCCTACTTTGCTGGCTACATCACTGCATGTAGTGTTTGGGTGAGAACTTTTCTCCCCTTCCTGCCTCTCCATTACATTCTCTTAACAAATAACTGCTCACTTGGTTTAAGCGCACCTGCATACTTAGGACTCAAACTCTTTTTCGGTCTTGGTATTTCTTTTGAGTGTTAGCCTATGTTTAGCTACCCATATGCAGCCTCACAAACAGCTGTCAGCCATATCTCCCTCGGTCACTAAGTGGCCCTGTTTTTGGCATTTGTTACAACAGCACTAACAATTAACCCTCAGAGCAGTTAATGTCCAGTTTGGCTATGGAGGTGCTACAGGTCACAGTAGAAAGGTAGAAGATATGGGGAAGGGAAAATGATTATAACTGCAGAATATTGACAGATGTTGTGTACACCTTTTTAAATTTGATGTACTAATCCTAATAATGAATGCCAGAAATTGTCAACAGGATTTTCTGATAAGAAACTGAAGTACAGATGGAGAAAATGATGTGCCCAAT
The DNA here is from genome assembly GCA_019843815.1 of Montemys delectorum. Classification (NCBI taxonomy): domain Eukaryota; kingdom Metazoa; phylum Chordata; class Mammalia; order Rodentia; family Muridae; genus Montemys; species Montemys delectorum. The sequence goes on from JADRCD010213097.1 coordinate 13,249, forward strand.
TGTGAACAGCTAGGAAGTGTCAGAGTGACTCCTCAGAACCAGGTCTTACTACACTCTGCTTAGTTCAGAGTGGCTCACTGCCTCATTTGACCTTTTTCTAAAAACTTGGTGTGTATTATTGAACCTCATGGTGGTTCTCCTGATAGTCATCATGAATTAATTTTAATGCTTATAAATACTGCTGTATTTTTTTGCCCTCATTATTGTTTATAAATATTATCCACCTTTAAAACTGGAAGCAAATGCATGTATTTTCATTTTATCTCCAGTGGCTTTTGCTTATAGCCACATTCCCAGGTGCTTTCCTAGAATGTTTTATTAGACTCACTTAACACCATCCTTATTGTACTAGCTAGTTTTATGTTAGCTTGACAAAACCTAGAGAGAATCATTTGGTAAGAGGGAACCTCAGTTGAGAAAATGCTCCCACCATATTGTCCTGTGAGCAAGCTGATGGTGCTTTTTCTTGATGGTTGGTCAGTGCCATCCCTGGGTGTTGTTGTTGGCATTTTTACAGACTTTCATTTGTTCATCAACAATATTTATTTGTGTCTGATATTTTTTGTATCTAATAAATATTAGTGTTTAGATACTGCTATGATCCATGCCTTGTGTCTTAGTTATGGTCACTGTTGCTCTGATGGAATCCCATGGCCTGACCCATGCCTTGTGTCTTAGTTATGGTTACCATTGCTCTGATGGAATCCCATGACCTAAAGCAACGTAGGGAGGAAAGGTTTATTTTGCTCACAGTTCCAAATACTAGGAAATTATCAAAAGCATTGAGGGCAGGGACTCACACAGAGGTCAGAGCTTGGAGGCAGACTCCCATAGAGGAGTGCTACTTCTGGCTTGCTCCTTGTGGTTTTCTTAGCCTGCTTTTTTTTTTTTTTTTTTTGTTTAATAGAACTCAGGACTACCAGCCTTGGGATGGCACCACCCACAAAATAAGCTGGGTCTTTCTCCATTCATCACTGATTAAGAAAATACCTTACAGCTGGATCTTGAGGAGGCATTTTCTCAATTATGGATTCCTCCTCTTGTGTCTTGAGTTGTGCTGACTCAACTTGTGTCAAATTGACATAAAACTACTCAGTATACTATGATAAAGATGGATACGATAATTTAAAAAAATTAAAAGATAAGAGTGGAAAAATACTTGTGGTACACTTAATAGCCAATATTAATACAATAATAAAAATCCCTTTTAGTAGATTAAAACAAGGCAAAACAGACAGATAAGGCAGGCTAAATGTTTATTAACCATTTAGACAAATTAAATTCTTACAAGATGCCATTTTGTACCTGTCAAATTGGCAAAATTGAAGCCTTGAAATATCAAAAGTTAGTGGAGATGAAGAAGAGCTAAAAGAGCTCTTGGATACTATTGGTGAGACTAGTAATTATACAACCACAGCAGAAAAGAATTTGGCTATACCCGTTGAAAGTAAAATGTTATAGCCTAAAGCCTTCCCAGCATGGCTCCCTAAACAGGAGTTGAACAGGGACAACAATAGACATGCTAAAGGGCCAGAGGGGAAGGAGTGGGGAGTCCAAAAGATAGGAGAGATAGTCTTTCCCAAGGAAGAGGACATAATCGGTTATCTGATACAGAATGTTAGCTCTGAAAACATACATATGTGTAACATTATACAGACTAAGCAGGTTGTATTTATGTATACATATATGTATCTAACAAGAATTAATGAAGAACAGATATGAATTTGAAAGGGAGTAAGGAAGGGTAAGTAGGAGGGAGGAAAGGGAAAGGGGAAATAATGTAGTATTATAACCTCAAAAATAAATCATTAAAAAACAGAAAAAAAGAACATACAAAAATATTCACACATGATTATAGTAAAAAAATAAAACTAAGATCGGGCATGATGGCACATGCCTTTAATCCTAGCACATAGGAGGCAGAGATAAGTGGATTTCTGTGAGTTTGAGGTTAGCCTGGTCTACATATCGAGCTCTAGGACAGCCAGGACTACCTAGAGATATCCTGTCTCAAAAAACAAACAAGACAAAAACTAGTTCAAATATCTTTCAACAAAAGAATGAAAATATTGACACTTTTCTTAATATAATTACATATGATAATGAAGATGAACTTGTAAATCTCACAAAAATTTGAGTATAGAGTAAATTTCAGAAAATAAGTATATAAAGCTTATGTTGTATTTCAACTGTGTAGTGAATATATGTATCTATCCATTATACTTAAAAATATGATCTTACCAGTTGTGTTTTAAATATCAATATGTAGCCCTTTTTATGAGTATAGTGTGGGAAGAAGGCAGCAGACATATAAAGAGATATAATTAAGTTGAATCATATAAAATTTCCAATTTTGTAGGCCTGTAATAGCCTAATACAGGCTGTATTAAGTTAACTAAACTCTTTTGAGTCTAGCATAACAAATGCTTTGGCTGAAATACATTCAAGTTACTATCAGAATACAAAAGTGAGACCAGCACTCTGCCAAAGTAGAAGAGGAAGAGACTGTTGGAAGCATATGGACTCTTGACAAAGAGCTAATGAAAAAAATCCCATAGGAAGAGATAAAGACCCCTTTGAGTGGAATAGTGTTGGCCAAAGAAATGTCTTGAAAGAAGGGGTTAAGAGGAAGAGCAGGTACAACAGCACTTACCTGTATAGCACCTTACAGCTGCTTAGAACTTAAACAATCTGCTCAAAGTCACGAGGTTGGCTATTGGTAAGACTAAGATTTGAACTCTGGCAGCCTGGGACCACAGTCTATGTATATCATCAATAAACTTATAAACAAAATCAGTAGGAAATAGTGTTTTGATTGTCAAGGGGACAACAATAAGTTAAACAAGGATAGTTATCAGTATAAAAAACCCAAGGTAGTCAAAACAAAAATATTAAAACAGCATTCACTTTTTTTTTTTTTTTTTTTCGAGACAGGGGTTCTTTTAGTAGCCCTGGCTGTCCTGGAACTCACTCTATAGACCAGGCTGGCCTAGAACCCACAAAACCCCCTTTCCCTCCTTCCCAAGGGGTGGGATTAAAGGGGTGCCCCCCCCCCCCCCCCCCCGAGCATTCACTTTTAAAAATGTCATTTGCTTTAAGTACAGGACACCAAAATAATAGAGGTACTATTCTCAGAATGTAATTATTCAACTTACTACCATTTCTCTGGGCTGGTGATTATAATCCTATTAATTTCAGAAGATGTAGAGTCAGATATTATTAAAAAAAGATCTCTTTTTTTTTTTAATTTTTTTATTTTTTTTGTTTTTTTCGAGACAGAGTTTCTCTGTATAGCCCTGGCTGTCCTGGAACTCACTTTGTAGACCAGGCTGACCTCGAACTCAGAAATCCGCCTGCCTCTGCCTGAGATCTCTATTTTTAAGTGGTTGATATATCAACATGAAGAAAATTTTTATTCTTTGAAGACTGATCATAGTTTCTCTTAGCTAATCAGGATTGATATTGATAATTTTGTTTACTCTGTATCTTCTGATTTTTAACAAAAATAGAACTTATTCTAGTGATTTCAAGACAAAGTAAAGGGCTTGTGGATATTCTAAAGAACATTTCAGCCTTAAATACTTTACAACTGAGAGGATGGACGAGAACTTTAAAGCAGAGTTTAACAATCTGAAAATTGGGGTCAGGAGAAATGGTTTAGTGACTAAGAGTGGGCATTGCTCTTACAGAGGATCTGAATTCAGTTCCCATCACCTACACTGGGTAGATCACAGCCTTCTGTAACTCTAGCTCCAGGGGGTTCCAATGCCTTTGACTTCTAAGGGCACCTGCACGTGTGTGCACACACACCCTGCCCCCACAGATAAACCTAATTAAAAAAAAAAACTCAACAATCTGGACATAGTTGTATGACTTGTTGGTTTGAAAGTCACTCTTCAATCCTACTCTTCCATTTTCTGGCTTTGTGATTTGGGCAATGGTGATATCCAAGATCTCTTCTGACTCAGGTTCTGGGACTGCTAGTTGTTCCGTGATAAAGTGAGGCCCAGTGGAAGGAATAGCTTGGCAAAGGCATGAAAACTGAAACATAGCTCTGTTGATTCTTGGCTCAAAGAGATATTTGATTGGCTGATGTATATCATGCATGAACTAGTTTGCTTCAGATATGTATTGAATGTATACAGTGTATCAAAGTGACAGGCAGGTCTTCTTTATGTGTGTTTGTACATATCTTATCTTATTCTAGAATGTAGTTATAGGACACCGTTTCCACATAAGGTACTAAACTAAACTGGAGGGTAACCTTTCTTGAGTAGCTTGGGTATCTTCTAGATACACCAAAACATGAAAACATTTTTGCTAACTGTGCATCAGTATTATTAGTTCTATTTAATATGTTAAAAAAATAGACCCTGGGACTCAGATATTAGGCCACAATTAAGTGTATGCTAGGATACAGTTTCAAACACAGGCCAGCCTGGCTTAACTCCATTGCGTTTCCTATTTACCATGTACACTGTCCCCAGCAGTGTTCTATAATTTTAGGACCTTATAAATTGATTTATGACAGTTAACACATATGTTTATTGAGTATATGTTATTTCATCAAACAGTATTGGCAAATTAGAATCCTGATGCTATATAGTTTGAGTCTTAAATGTCCCTGCAAAGGCCCATTTGTTAAAGACTTGGTCTCCAGGTTGGTGCTTTTAGATGCTATTAGAACCTTTAAAATATGGGTCTAATGGGAGGTCTCTGAGCTATTGGGGATAGCATTGTGTCCTATAACTACATTCTGCACTGATACAATGCTGATCTACCACAGCCCAGAGTGCTGGGCCAATTGAATGTGGGTTGAATTCTCTAAAATTGAGCCAAAATAAATATTTTCTCTTCATTAGTAGGTTATCTCAGGTATTTGTTAGAGTGACAGAAAATTGATTAACATCTAAGTAGAAGAATGAATTGCTTCAGTAAATCAATCAAGATTCTTTCTGCTTGTGGTGGTACCCATGCAGGTGGTATGCATACTTATGGAGGCCAGAGGAAAACCTCAGGAATACTGTCTACCTTATTTCTGAGACGTGTTTTCAAGGTTCTGGAGCTCCCTTGTTAGGCTAGGCCGGCTGGCCAGCTGACTGGCACCCTGTGGATCTTCATCTTGTGCTAAGGTTACAAGTACACATTACCATATTTGGCTTTTTTTTTTTTTTTTTAAATTGGGTTCTGGAAATTACGACTTGCTTCATGGCAAGCACTATACCAACTGAGTCATTTTCTCAGCTTGAGGTTGATTTTGAATTTGAGAAAAATGTATGTTCCTTTTTAGAAGAGCCTATGTTCATGTTTTAATTTCTGTACTCTCTCAACCTTTGGTCTGCATCTGCTTTCCCATCTCAACCTGTCACTTACAAACTCTCTATAACGATACAAAGGAGGATGAGATGGTTTCTTCTCTTGGTGACTTTATTACCAATTCACTGGCTGGGGTCCTCTTGCTCTATTAAGTTAGAAGCAATGGTTATGCAATACAAAGCTCAAGTGTTAGTCTTTGGCATGGTGCCAGTTGGCATTTGACCCCAGAGGACATGGCAGTAGGCAGGTGGAGAAGCAGCAGACAGAAAGTACCTTCTAGTGTTACAGCTTTCCTTTCAGCTTCAGGAAGCCAGGTCCTTACCTCTACAGTATTACAGCTCCCTCATTGGCCTGGGAAATTGAGATTCCCTAGCCCTTGACAGCGCCTGGCCTGGGGTGTCGGAGACCTCTGCCTTGTTCCTAAGGGCTTGTCAGCTCTCAGGAACTCAAGTGACTAGGTGGGTGCAGCTTCTCTTCTCAGGTTCCTTATATTCTTCAGTTCTTTGTCAGCGCAACTCTGTTCTCTTTCTACTTCTGCCATTCTCCTTGTTTCTGCCCTAGATGGCCTCTCAATTGTTGAGTTCCCTCTTGTTTCTATGACTCCTTTCTAGTTGCTACTGTTCAGGAGGTGACTACTGATGCTTTTCAGCCATTCCTGTTGCCATTGCTTCGTGTGCTGCACTTGACCAGCAGGCCTGTGGCCCTGTCCATACAGACAGATCTGCTTTTGCAGCTCAGAGTCCTGGCTGCTCCTCTGTCTGCCTTTCTGCTGTTTGGCTGTCACTGCTGCTCTTTCTGCTGCTTCTCCCTTCTATCTCTGTGTCCCATAAGTTTTGGTATGATGTGACTTCATTTTCATTAAATTCTAAAACGCCTTTAATTTCTTTATTTCTTCCTTGACCAAGTTATCATTGAGTAGAGCATTGTTCAGCCTCCATGTATGGTACTTTCAATTGTTTTTGTTGGTATTTATTTATGTCCTTCTTAAGTCCTCTATCATTTTCATGAGATAGGATTTTAGATCTGAATCTTGCTTTTCAGGTGTGTTGGGGTATTCAAGGCTTGGTGTCATGGGAGAACTGGGTTCTGATGTTGTCAAGTAGAATTGTTTTCTGTTGCTTGTGTTCTTATGCTTGCCTCCTGTCATCTGGTTATCTCTAGGGCTACCTGCCCTGGCTAAATCTGACTGGAGTCTGTCCTTCCTGTGATCCTGGTTGTGTCAGAACTCCTCAGAGTTCAGCTGTCTCTGGGATCCTGTGATCCTGGGATCCTGTGATCCTGAGATCCTGGGTGTGTCAGAGCTTCTGGGAGTCAAGCTGCCTCTGGGATCCTGTGATCCTGCAATCCTGTGGACCTGGGCATGTTAGAGCGACTGGGAGTGGAGCTGCCTCTGGGTGTTGTGGGACTGACTTCGGAGTTTGCATCCAAGGTCTGTTCAGGGCACCTGCTCAGGCCAGAAGGAACCTGTGCCAGTGGTCGGGCAGAGTTCCGGGTGCCTGGGTCTGGCTGGTCCCAGTTACTTCCGGTGTTGGGGCAGATATGTCCTTCTCAGTTCTGATCCTATGATCCTGGGCGTGTTAGAGTGCCTCTTGGCATTGGTTTAATAACTGTAACAGATATGCATGTTATTATGATACAAGATATTATAACCAGGAAACTGAGTGGAAAGTACAAAGTATCTATGCAGTTTCTCATAAATCTAAAACTGTTCAAATAAAGGATTATATGCTATTTATTTGAAATTTAATTGAAACATATTTCTTCATAATGATATGCCAAATGGTTGACTCATTTTATGGGTCTGACAAACTGCAATCTATAGATAGACTTATGTGTCAGAGAATATGCTAACTGGATGTCATATAAATTTTCTATATATGTCATACATGTAGGTGTCAAAAATATGCCAAGTGCAGGTCAACAGAAAACATTCAGACAAATGTAAACAGTTCTTACCATATAATATTGTTTCTTAATTGAAAACACAGTGCCATTATTTGGCAGAATTATGAATATGTCCTCACATTGGCTTGTGAACAAAAATGATTTCATATATAGATAAGTTTTTTATTTAAATTGTTTATGTGGTGCTTAAAAATGTTTTAATAGTTATTACCTTTGTATATCAATGTGAGTTGAGTAGTTATGATTTTGTCTGTATGAAAAGCATGGGATAAATTTAAAAGACCTATAATTACTTTAAAAAATAAAACCTTTTCAGGGGCTAGGGAGATACTCAGTAGGTAAGTGTGTGGATACTTGGTGTGTAAGCATGAGGACCTGAGTTTAGATTCACAGCACCCATAGGAAAAGCTGGGTATGATGATGTACACTTGTAATCCAGTCCTGGGAGGCAGAGACGGAGGACTCCAGGGCTTGCCCAGGTCTAGCCTGATTGATAAGCTCCAGGTTCAGTGAGAGACCCTTTGTGAAAAAATAAAGTGGTGTTTATATCTACCTTTGGCTTGTGCACAGGTGAAAGAGAACATGTGGTACTTGTCTTTCTGTGCATGTCTTATTTCACTAATACCTTCTGATTTCATCTATCTTGCTGAAGATGACAGGATTTCACATTTCATTGCTTAAAAATATCTATATATTCTCTCTCTCTCTCACACACACACACATACACACACACACACACACACACACACACACACACGGATAAAGAAGACACTGTCTTAGTTGGCTTCTCTGTTGCTAGGACAAAACACTCATCAGAAGCCACTTAGGGGAGGACAGGGTTTATATCACTTTATAGGTCATTGCCCATCTTTTAGGGAAGCAAGGGCAGGAGCTCAAGAGTGGAACCTGAAGACTCAAACAGAGAGACCATGGAGGAATTCTGCTTACTGGACAGCTTGCTTTCTTATACAATCCAAGACCACCAGCCCAAGGGTAGCATCACCCATCCTGGGCTGGGCCCTTCACATTAACCATCAATCAAGAGCCCATACCCCCTCCCCCCAGACTTGCCTGCAGACCAAATCGGATAGAGCCAATTCCTTAGTGAAGCTTCCCTCTTCTCAGGTGACTCTGTAAAATTGACAAAAACTAGCCAGCACAGATACCATTTTCTTGACTCATTCATCTGATGGGCACCTAGCGTGATTCTCTGTATATGCTCTTGTAAGTAGTACTTCAGTGAACATAGACATGGAAGTATCTCTGTGGTATGCTAATCACATACCTTTGAAATCTATATTTAGAATTGGGGCAGACTGACTTTTTTATAAAGTATACATTGAATGTATGAAATAGTACATTGGTTATGACAGTCCATGTATGTATGACATGTCCTTAGATCATTTCCATCCCCATTATACCCTTTCCCTTTATGCAGGACCCCTCTCTCTGCCCAAATAGTGCTCCTCATACTTTCATGTCTTACCTTTTAAAACTAGATTCTGTGTATGAGAGAAAATATGTGATATTTGTCTTTCTGTATCTAGCTTATTTCACTTAGTATGATGAGAGTTTCAGGCCAACCAGGTTGTCATAGTGAGATTCTGTCCCCCTCCCCCCAAAAAAAGGTTGATCTCCATTTCTCAACTTCAAATGAATTAAAGACCTTAATGTAAGCCCTGAAACTCTGAAACTGTTAGAGGAAAAAATACAGAAAACATTTCAAGGTGTTGGCTACTATGTCTGTCAACTGAGGAATGAAAAAAGAAAATGTGATATTTTATACATAACGACAATTTTTATCTGTGAAGAATAAGGAAGTTGTGTCACCTGACAATACTCACTCACAACCCATAATGGTTATACTTGTGTTTCCACCAACAGTGTGCAGAGTTCCTTTTTTCCACATTGTTTGTGTCATGCATGCACATGTCTTAACTTTGTATATATTAGAAAATAACCTCAAATGTTGTTTCTCAGGAGCTGTTCCTCTATCCTTTTTGGTTTTATTATTGAGAAAGCATCTTTCCTAAATAAAATTTCAAATTTCTTCTTCTAGTTATTTGAATCTGGTATGAGAAAGCCCCTGGATATGGCCTATCCTGAGACAGAATCTACTCTGTGAAGCCTAGAAGGCAGGTTACCTGCTTCCAAGATACAATGATAGGGCAGTCACAGGAGAAAGGTCCATCAAAAAAGGGAGAATTTTTTTTATAGATTCTTTGGGAATTTCACATCATGTAGTTCAGTCCCCTACTCATTTCCTAGTCCTTCCATATCCTCCCTCCATCCTTGTAACCCCATCAAAATAAAATAAAAATTAAAGAAAAAAAAAAAAACGCACCTACCCCTCTGAGGACCTTGTGGGGGCTTAAAAGTATCGCTGGTCTAGAGTAACTTCATGATTCTTTACAGGCATTATATTCAATTCTAAGATAAGAGAATAGTATTTTTGTGGTTAAATTGTGTCTTCTGAGCTGCTAAAATGCCCTATTCTTTCATGCCAAGATCTCATTGGCCTATGACTGTATCTGTGACTCTGCCTTTGGAAACTGTATTACTTTATACTGCTCTATTCTGCCCCTTTGGTCCAGTCTGAAGACATTTCTGCCGGGCATGAAATTTTCAAAACCTTGTCAGGCTTCCCAAGTAATGTACTAGTGTCCAAGCCATCTGATAAGAGACTCTGTGTATTTTTTCCTATATAATATATACTTGACTTTTGCTAAAATGCTTGACTGACTCACACGAATGATTGTCTAGCCTCATTTTTCACCTTGTTTTCAGAGTGTGGCCTCTAGATGAGCAGAGAATTTTCCAAGCCATCAACTAATGGTTCCTTTTTGCCTACTGTTTTCTTGATTTGTCTTCTATATTTTACTTTAAGCATCAAGAAAATTCCAGGCTCTTTCATACTTTAGTTAGTAATATGAGATAAGCATCCAAGGTCATCACTTTTACTTTCTAGAGAAACTCAACTGCCAAATACAATTCAAAGTTTTCTGCCACTTTATTATAACAGAGGTTTCTCCAAGATGTCCAATAGCTTGTATTTTATTTCCTTCCAAGGTCCCACCAGAAATACCTTTAGTGCTCACATTTTAAACCATGTGTCCCATTAGGTCAAGGTGTTTTTTTTATTGAGGACCCTTAACCTCTTCCAGCTCCTTCTCTTAACTTAATTCTAGGATTAAGTCCTCAGTTTTAACTGTCTGTTAAAGCAGCATTCTGTTTTAGGTACAAAGATCATTACTAGTTTCCTAGGGTTGCTAGAACAAATTAACGCAGGTCTGTCTACAGCTTGATGTCCAACATCAGCTTTGTAGCACGATACACTCTAGAGCTGTTATTGAGCATAGCAGCCCTAGGAAAGGCAAATAGGAGTGTTGTCTAGGGTACTGTGCTCATCAATGCAAGGCAGTGAGCACCATGTAGCTGTGTGTTTAGAGGGCTTTCAACCTTCCAAGCAGGCACCACTATGCCTGGCTTCTTTGTCTATCTTTATGAGGACCTATAGTTTTTGCACTTTTAAAAAAATTCTTTTTAGTACTAACATCAATGTTGAAGATCTCAGACTACTATATAAAAATGGTTTTGCATTAAGAAGACTTATCCATGGCATTACTGGTGAGAGGAAGCTCTAGTAATATGAAATGTTGGTTGCCAGGGCTGTCATTTCAATTTATTTTCCTTGCATTGAGCACATTAATAAATTGCCACAGTGATAATATGAAAGTAATGAAGCTTCTTGAGGCCAGCTGGGGCACAGAGTGCTAACAGGGACCTTCAGGGCAACTGCCATTGTTGTGCACAATTTAGTTAAAATGTGTAAGGTTTCTGTTTTATTTACTTTGAACCATACACTTTGCAAAATCCAAATACTGTTTAGTGCAATGTGCTTTCTAACTCAATAAGAGTGTAGTTTAGCTTTACTTAGTTTTAAATTTTATTTTAAAAATTTAACTTGTATGTGTGTATGTGTGAGAGTTATAATGTGATTTGAATGTTTTAAATTATGAACCAGCTATAAATGTTGTATAGAAGAGGAATTGTTTACCAAGAGAAAAGAGACAAGAAGGCTGAAAGAGAGCAGTTTCACTGATTTTTCTTTTTTAAGTTTTATTTATTATTATATGTAAATACACTTTAGCTGTCTTTAGACATACCAGAAGAGGGCGTCAGATCTCATTACAGATGGTTGTGAGCCACCATGTGGTTGCTGGGATTGAAACTCACTGATTTGCGGAAGAGCAATCAGTGCTCTTAACCACTGAGCCATCTCACCAGCTCCAGTTTCACTGATTTTTAAGTTAAATTGTAAAGAATGAGTTGTAAGTTTAGCAAGATGTGTTTGAGGTGTAGCGGATGAGTTAGAGTGTTATGAAGCTTGTAGGACAACTTGGAGGAAGAAGGAAAGAAAAGATGAACTGGAGAAGTATCCTGCAGCAAATCTTAAAACTTTGAGTTTGCTGTGTACAAATATTCAAATAACTAATACAAATAAATTCATATGTGAATCAGGTGACTGAAACTTATAAAGGATTTTGAAACTGGATGAAATCTTTATATAGTTGGATTTTGTAAAATGATTTTATTATCCTTATTATTTAAAGTGCCTCTTAAGTATAGCTGAGATAGTAACTTCGTTAGATGCCTTTCAATAATAAGTGACAAAGGAGCTGTAGAGACAGCACAGCCACCTGGCCCTTTGTGATATTGGGCTCACAACCAATATCACAAAGTTAATGGTAGAGATGACTGAAAACCTCATGGTTTCAAGCCTTTGTATAGATTTTGATTTCCAACTTTGTTGAGCTTATATTACTTGATATCCAAATAATTTGGTTAAGTTATTCTAGGCCTCAGATGTGTATGTGTTTGTAGGCATGTACAGATGTGCACATTTATGTAGTTGAGATAATGTCATCTAACTTTTACGTTTTTGAGGGCAATGGTCATTCTTTATAAAGTGTGCTTCCAAGCTAGTGTCTATTCTCTCCTTCAACCTCTGCCGTAGCCTGAAGACCTTGCACTATTGGTGTCCTTCATTAAGCTTCATGGTGGCAGCTTCAGTAAAACATTTAAACTATTTTTTTCTTAACTTTTTTATTAGATATTTTCTTTATTTACATTTCAAATGTTCTCTCCTTTCCTGGTTTCCCCTCCAAAAAACCTCTATCCCCTCCCTCCTCCCCCTGCTCATCAACCCACCCTATCCCGCTTCCTGGCCCTGGCATTCACCTACACTTTCACATAAGAACCCTCACAGGACCAAGAGCCTCTCCTCCCATTGATGACCAACTAGGCCATCATTGTCTGCTACATATGCAGCTGGAACCATGAGTCCCACCATGTGTACTCTTTGGTTGGTGGTTTAGTCCCTGGGAGCTCTGGGGGTACTAGTTAGTTCATATTGTTGTTCCTCCTAAGGGGCTGCAAACCCTTTCAGCTCCTTGGGTCCTTTCTCTAGCTCCTTCATTGGGGACCCTGTGCTCAATCCAATGGGTGGCTGTGAGCATCCACTTCTATATTTGTTAGGCACTGGCAGAGCCTCTCAGGAGACAGCTATATCAGGTTCTTGTCAGCAAGCACTTGTTGGCATCCAAAATAGTGTCTGGGCTTGGTGATTGTATCAAAACAACCCTGAAATTCCACCTCATACCAGTCAGAATGGCTAAGATCAAAAACTCAGGTGACAGAAAGAGGAACACTCCTTTATTGCTGGTGGGATTGCTAGCTGGTACAACCACTCTGGAAATCAATTTGGTGGTTCCTCAGGAAATTGAACATAGTACTACCAGAGGACCCAGCTATACCACTCCTGGGCATATACCCAGAAGATGCTCCAACATGTAATAAGGACACATGCTCCAATTTGTTCATAGCAGCCACATTTATAATAACCAGAAGTTGGAAAGAACCCAGATGTCCCTCAACAGAGGAATGGATACAGAAAATGTGGTACATTTACACAATGGAGTACTACTCAGCTATTAAAAATGATGAATTTATGAAATTCTTAGGCAAATGGATGGATCTGAAGAATATCATGCTGAGTGAGGTAACCCAATCACAAAAGAACACACATGGCATGCACTCACTGATAAGTGGATATTAGTCCAGAAGCTCGGAATACCCAAGATACAACCCACAAACCACATGAAACTCAAGAAGAAGGAACACCAAGTGTGGATACTTTGTTCCTTCTTAAAAGGGGGAACAAAATACCCATGGAAGGAATTACATGAGACAAAGTGTGGAGTAGAGACTGAAGGAATGACAATCCAGAGACTGCCCCACCTGGGGATCCATCCCATATACAATCACACTTAACCTATTTTGTTTTTTGGTTTTTCCAGACAGGGTTTCTCTGTATAGCCCTGGCTGTCCTGGAACTCACTCTGCAGACCAGGCTGGCCTCGCACTCAGAAATCCGCCTCCGCCTCCCAAGTGCTGGGATTAAAGGCGTGCACTACCACCACCCGGTGACATCTGAGCCTTTGTAAGGACATAATACTCAATGGTTTGTGTATTTTTATGCAGGTTTGATAAAGTAGTCAGGGAGAAATAAAATAAAGCAGAGGGGATCAAGTAATGTAACATAACTTAGGGGCTTTAGCAATCAGGGCCAGACAATCTGTTCAGATTTTTTTCCTGGCATCTGTGCCTTTGATTACTTATCTCCTGGTGTAGGAGGTACTTTTACTGTGAGGGTCTTAGGACTTGTGTTGAGGGAAAATGAGGCTACCTTCCTCAGTTTCCATGACCAGCTCTGAGGAGGAGAATGGGAAATGTGAGAGTGGCTTCTGCCTTCTCTCCTAGTCTTTCACCTTAAAGTATTTTGGAGCCAGGTGGTGGCAGCGCACACCTTTGATCCTTACACTTAGAAGGCAGAAGCTGGAGGATCTCTGAGTTCAAGGCCAGGCTGGTTTACAGAGCTAGTTTTAGGATAGTCACAAAGAACACTTTTAGCTGATATTTTGGGGATGTCTCATTTAGAGTGGGTATTTTAAATTCTAGTCTTTGCCTTCCCCCCTTTAAAGAACTTTTAAAATGAATAAAAACAGCATTGCACAATTTGGACCTAGTAGCCTCAAGTCCAACTCTGTTCCTTCCATCATGAAGGTACTTTTAAAAAATGGTCCTATGAAGTTAAAATGACTTGCAGATAAATATTAAAGTGTTCATCTTATTTTTGTTTAAATTTAGGAGGTTTTCTGTCTCAGTAATTAGCTAAAAACTACTTTGTGCTACTGACGAGTCGGACATGGGCACCTGACTAAGAGCTGTCTGGAATCGCAAATGGAAGGCAATGAAAGACAGGCGCGAGTTCTCTCTCTCTCTCTCTCTCTCTCTCTCTCTCTCTCTCTCTCTCTCTCTCTCACACACACACACACACACACACACACACACACACACACACACACACACACCAGTTTAATATGCTTTGACTAGCTCAAAGGCTGGGCAGTTCTAATCCTCCCTGCGGCTAGCATACATTTCCCTCCAGTACTCCTGGCTTAAAACTCTCTAATTCCATATTTTATCTTTGTTGCCCTGGCTCCTTCTGGGCGGCCCCCTAGTCTTTGCTGCCCAAGACGCTTCTGGGCAGCCCTTCCGGGGG